>JAADWZ010000169.1:0-56497 GCA_023336445.1 Pythium dissimile | reverse complement strand
CGTGTCCTCCACAATGCGCGCATCGCCGTTCGTGAAGCCCGCGTACCAGTCCGAGCAGCTCGTGACCGCGTCCCAGGCCGCCGCGCTAGTTGTAACCGTGACACAATCGGTCGCCATGGCGCGCAGTGAGCGAGACGCCGCATTGGCGGGCTGCGCCTGGCTTAGCACCAGTGCGAGTCCGAGCGCCGCGGCAGTGAGCGGCTCGGAGAAGCTCCGCATCTCTTGTAGCTGAAGAGTGTAGCGTGGCAAGGGGATCCGAGCGGAGGCTTGGAAAAGACGAAGTGAGCTACTCCTGTGAGGGAGGGCACCGCCAGTCAGCACAAATCGCATCCAGCAAGAGGCTGGATCCAGTGACACCGTGGGAATCTTCAAGCTGAAGTGGATAGTCCGCCGTCCGTGCGGAAATTCTCCCGAGCCGCCATCTCTGTACATGCCATGGCGACCTACTGTGTGAACAACGGGTGGCAACGTGCAGTGCGAATCAGATTCAATTGCCACATGTTTGCATCTGTCAAGCTGTGGCCGGCTCACTTCGTTGTCAAGTGCGTAGACACTTGAAGTTATATGTCGACTGTGATACCTCAGCGTTTTGTAGAGGGTAATGCCAGTGACGCACCACGAATCGACGTGGCCGCGCTCAGCCGGTCAATCTTCTTGGCGGTTGATGGGCACGCCTCGAGAATCCTAAGCTGCCTGAATGCGAAGGATTGATTGTGCACAGTGTACTACACTGTGTGGACTCGTCAAACATTGCCCCACGATTCTGGTGGTACTGGACTGGACTGAACTGAGTAGGGCCAGAGCCTGCCGAAATCGCACCGTGAAGATCTGCTGATCCGATTGGTGACCGGACCGAACCATCAACTCGAAGAGTCCGTCGTTCTGAGCCGGGCCGTCAATTGACGCTCTTAACGATACGCGCTGTGTAGTGGTACAATACTGTAGAACCCGTGAACGAATCTTGCTTGAGTGAGTCACGCAGCCTTCGTGTACTGGTGGTTCCATCGTGGAGTTTGAACAGTGCGTGGGTACGAAAATTTCATTGTTTGTTCATAAAGCTCACGACCAATGTACAAGTTCGATGCGTTCCTCGAGGGGTGTTCATTTACAGCGCCGCAAGCGTGAACGCCTGCGACGCGTCCGAGCTCGCACACGTCTTGAGCACGAGCGACTTGTCGGCGGCGTTGTTGTACGCGAGGCATTTGCCCTGGTGCTTGAGGTGCTTGATGAGGCCGTTGTCGAAGCTCCAGCGCTGGTTGGTCTCGCCGGCGATGCAGTCCCAGGTGTGGACGCCCGCGTTCTCGGCGCCGTTGTCGGCGTCGAGGCACTCGTTGCCCCACTTGGACGTGAACGTGTTCTTGAACGGGTTCCAGAACCAGGTCTGGGAGTCCTTGTTGGCGGCCACCGTCAACAGCTGCTGGTTGCGGCTCACAAACTCGATCACCGACTTGTCCGAGTTGGTGATCTGCACTGTCTTGGCCGAGGCCGAGACCATGCGCCACACCTGGTTGTTGTTGTTCAAGTGGCAGCCCCAGAGCTGGATCACGCCGTTGACCTGGTCGTTGTCCAGGCAGAAGCCCGTGTGCTTGTGGTGCTTCAGCTGGCCGGTCGAGCTGTCAAAGTCCCAACGCTGGTTCACCTCGTTGGCGTTACAGTTGTACACGTGGACGCGACCACCGTCCCAGGCCTCGTACGCGTCCAGACACATCTCCGAGTCCTTGGAGCGCACCAGCTTGGTCGCGCTGTCGTAGGTCCACTCGGAGCCGGCGGCGCCCTGCGCTCCCGAGCCGACCTTGACGCTGTCACCGTCGCGAACGAGCTGCACGGCGCTCTTCGGGTCCTTGGACTCCTTGGCGAAGAAGCGGACGGCAGTAGACTCGGCACCAGGCGTAGGCGTCGATGTGGGTGAAGGCGTCGGGTTCGTAGGGTTCGTCGGGGACGATGCGCCCGTGTCGAACTGCTGGCTCACGTCATCTGCCGCGCAGCTCCAGAGCTGTGGCTTTCCGTTGCTGCTGCTCAGACAGAAGCCCTTGTGCGTCGTGTGCTTGAGCTGCTTGGTCGACGCGTCGTACTGCCACTTCTGGTTTACCTCCGCGTCCACGCAGCGGTACGTGTGGACAATGCCGCCGTTCTGCGGCTGGTACGCGTCCAGGCAGCGGTCGCTGTTGATCGAGCGCACCTGGCCCTTGGCTTCGTCGTAGAACCATTGGTACCGAAGCGCCGTCAGCTTGTCGCTCGACTCGTTAATGAACTCAATGCCCGTGACCTCTTCAATGCGGTCCGGGTTGAAGGTCTCCGCGAGGTAACCGCCGCTGGACGCGCGAAACTTGATCACCTTGGGCACCACGAGGTTCAAGTTCTTGAAGCTCTCCTTGAACTGGCGCTGCTGCGTCAGCATGCCGAAGTGGCGCTCCACTTCTTCCTTACGGTACTCGTTCTCGTACGCAGTGAACCAGTAGTAAGGCAGGTTCTGGGCCGTCGCCTGGCGGTAAAAGTCCTCGAAGAACTTTTTCTGGTTGGCCATCGACGCGACGCCCGCATTTTTACCTTCGCCGCCGGACGCCCAGCCGGTCTCACTGACGACCAGCTCCTTGCCCTGCGCGGCCGCCTTCATGCGGATGCTACGGATGCGATCAAGCATGATGCGCATGCCGTCGTTGATGTCGGCCGCCTCCCAGAACGAGAACTGGTTGATCGACACGTAGTCCACGTGGTCAATCAACCACATGTTCTGGTAGTACGAGTCCAGAGTGTCGGAGATGGTGAGCTTGATATTGCTCTTGCCGTACCGCTTCAGCAGATCGCGGACCGCGTACAGGTAGTCGACCGCCTTTTGAGCGGGGTAGTCGGGGCGGTAGATGGCTTCGCTGCCGACGATGATGCTCTCGATGTTGTCATCGATCTTGCCGGTCTGCAACATCTTTTCCAAAATGGAGTATTCCTTGGCGAAGTTCTTGTCGTCCTGTGGCCACACGCCGAGCGCGACCTTGACCTTGCCCCGCGCCGCGTCCAAGATGTGGTTCGTGTCGCAGAATCCCTCACGAAGCCCATACAGACGCACGCGCTGCGTGATGGTCGCGAGCTGCTCCATGTCCTTCCAGACGGCGTCCTGATTCTTGCACTTAACGTCGTCAGGGAACCAGTCGGCGGCGATCTGGCGGTCGTAGTTGATGCCGTAGAGCTTGACGCCGTTCAGCTGCGCATCCGCGACCGACGCGAGCGCCAGCAGCGCCGCAGAGACCAACGGGACCGAAACCTTCATACTGTGTATAGCAGTTGGCGAAATGGAGTGTGGAGTTGATATTCTCCAACAGAAGGCCGAGTGTCCTGCGCTGGAAGAATTGGGAAATGAGTGATCTACAGACTTCTTGGCTGTTGCGCGAAGAGCTACATCAGACACACAGACTGCTCTGTGCCGTACCTACCGCTTTTGTTAGCTAACGTTCCGACGACCGTAGCACGATAGACGCCACGACGAGACAATGCAGCCGCACGTCATGGTTGAAGTCTAAACTGAATACCCTTATTGAGCAAGTACAGAGGGAAATGTTGCCATATCGAGACCACCTAGTCGGAAACCCAGAGTGCATGTGACAGGTTGGGCAGCCAGCCAGCCGCAACATATGCACTATGTAATGACCTGAACTCTCGGCCACAAGATATTTGTCGGATACATTACTGAAATAGGTTGTACTTTTGACAGGGTCTGCAAGAACGTGATGTTGTTGAGAGACGAGACTAGGGCTAGTCAGCACCAGCAGGCTTCCACGAAATTTCAAGATTCTGGTGTGCAAATCAGTCAGCACTTTAAGTACGAGTATCCTTTCTATGCGAACTTATCCAAATGACCATACACTTGAAGTTATCTGGAATAAAATTATGGAAACATGCACAATATAATTTGTGAATTGAAACAGAGTGCTTGGACGTCCACACCGGCCGCCACAAGAGCTGTCGCGCCGCCGAGACGTAGCGAGTGGATTCCCATTCGACCTGGGTCCTGCCCACAGCCGCCAGCCGCTTGGCGAAGGCGGTTGGTCGCCTTGACCCAGCTTGCCCGGTCGACAGAACAAAGCGGACCTCGAGCTGAGGGCACCCAACGTCGCGTGGTCGTAGGTCCAGCAGTGCGAGGACTGGGCAGAGCCACCGGCAACCGGACCGATGGAAAGTGAGAGTCGCGCATTGTCCTTCTTGGTCCGTCTTGCTACCTCGTAACCGGGTCTCCGCTCGCTCTACGGTCGTCTGCGGTCCGTCCTTCGACCATGTGCGCCCCAGAAGGATACATCGTCGTGCGTCACTGCCGTTTTACTGACCCCGCCGTTGACGTGGAGATAATCTGAGCTTCGTGGAGATAGAAGTAGCTCACGGGCGTAACCCCCAAAGAACGTGGTCGTGGGGCACCGTTCCCGTAAGAGGTGGTGGCGGGTGCTTTTGCTGTGGGAGGTGCCGACACCAGGTGCATCCCCTGCACGGTCAGGAGATGTCCGGGGTGGAGTCCGACGGGGTAGCCGTAGTTGAGGCGATGACACCAAGATATCGCGCTAATCTTGGACAGCACCGTGCCGGAGACGTTGCTGAGCCCGTCGTGTGGCTGGCTCCAGCAGTACGTGGCGAAAAGCGCGAGCTGTTCGGAGTGAGAGCCTCGGTCTGGAGGGAGCCACGGGCTCCAGTCCTCTTGCCGGCACCACGCCGCCCATTGGTTCCACGTTGTAGTGTACTTGGAGAGCGAACTCCTCGCTAGTCCGTGTTGCTGTAGTTGCTGGAGCGTGGCGCGTAGAGCGTGCGCGCGGCTGGAGGGATCTCGTCCTCTCTTCAACCTTGTGAAAGATATGCCCACAAGTCAGTATGAGGCGCCGTCCAGGCGCGTGACGCCGCGTCCGCCATCGTGGTCAATCGGCCGGGGAGGTGGATGCATCTAATGCACAAGCCGTACACCGCCTCGCAGAATTCATTTCTGCAATTGAGTTCTTGGGACAGCACGTTCCGACTGGCGAGCTTATTTGTTGAGGCTACCGCGGTGTTGTCAATCCAACACCAGACTTGGCCGACCGTTGACGTGAACCGTGGCGCCCACTGTTGCCCCCATACAACCGCTGCGAGTGCCACGCTGAACTGTTCTCGGACATTTATGGTGAAACCGTCGGATAGTCGATCATCGATAATTCGTTCTCGTCGGACTTGAGCTGGATGAAGGATTCTGTGGCCGGATCCAGCACTGCCAGGCGGCGTTGGACGCGTCCATGTAACGATGGATGTCCGGCTCTGGCCAGGCCGCAAACATGCTCGTGGGTAAGCTCCTGAATCGGCCGCCCTGGAAGATCTGAATCGACCACGTGTTGTCTTGCCGAACGTCGGCGAAGATACGAACCTGTCCGTGGATCGGCGCCGCACTAGACAGGCTCTGGATTCACTAAAAGAATGGCTTCACGGCGCGACAGCAAGTGCACACGTGCTGTTGACTTCCGAGGAGCTGTTGGAGGTCGGTTCGGGAAGCTCGATTGCGCGCCGCCAGCACATGCAGGCGCGAATATGCCTTTTCGACCTTCTGCTGGGGCATGGAGATAGTCTGTTTGACGAGGTTGAACTCGAGGCCGAGCACTTCAAGATTGGACTCCCAGCTAGAGAACTTCATTTCGTTCATGACGCGGGGTCCAAAGACCGTCATCATGCTTGTCCTTAGCGCAGTCGCGGCTAGCTCCAGACGCTGACCGCGGTTGTGCTCGATGAGCACGTGGTCACCAGCCCACTCGCATGCAAAGAACGGCTTGGAGTTTATATCGTTTAGGTCGAGTGAGGCCGGCGACTCGCGCTGGGTCAGCCATGTGACTGCCCGTCCAAACGCTCCGTAATACCTGGAGAAGCTCGTCCACCCAAACGGCGCCCCCATTTACCGCGCGTATTTCCAGGCCAGCATCAGGTGCCGGAACGCCCCTTGACGTCACCCTTGAGCATCTTGATGGGCACGGTCGGATCCTTG
Organism: Pythium dissimile; assembly: GCA_023336445.1. Classification (NCBI taxonomy): domain Eukaryota; phylum Oomycota; class Peronosporomycetes; order Pythiales; family Pythiaceae; genus Pythium; species Pythium dissimile. The sequence goes on along the minus strand of JAADWZ010000169.1, from coordinate 50,520 downwards.
GCGTGGAGCGACTGCAAGACCACAATTTGCCTCCTCCAGATCTTCTTGGTGGTTTTGAGTTCTACACTCTCCTGGCCTGGTTTGGTGCGTTGGCGGCCGTCTTGGCTCGTTACGTGTCGTCCTGGGCCACCGTCTTCTTCTGGGTCTTCACGAGCGTGAGCACGGGCTGGGACTGCATCTGACGGAACGTGCTGGCGGTGGCAGTCGAAGAAGCGCTTATGGTGAGGTGCTTAGGTGCCTGGATGCGTAGTTGGCTGGTATAATGCAGTTCAGGGATAACGTTGGGGAATGAGCAATGAGTTCTTCACGTCATTGCAATCACGAGCGGCCTTGTGTGTGTGTGGGGGGGGGATGGTTAGCCGAAAAACAGAAGAATATGCCAAGGAGACGCTCACCCGATGTGGCAACATCCAAGACACTGGATCTCTGTACAGTACTGTATATGATTGTACAGGACTGAGAGACTCAGTTCTGCAGTGTTCAGTCTGGTAGTCTCAATTCTCTTGGGAGAGAAACGATAGCCTCTGGAGTGACGCATAATGCAGAGTTGATTGGAATCGCTACACGTTATCGGAATGACGGTGTGCGTGGGCTCAAAGTGACCCTCCACATAAGAGACTGAACCCATCTATTCTTGCCCAGGAATGATGGCGACGCAATCTATTTTGCAACCAGTACATAATGGCGGCAAGATGGCATTTTGTATGGAGTCAAAGAAGATATGTACTTGATTAGGGGGAATTCGGACAAAGTTGTGGTGTACACTCGCTCACGTGAGGTGAGCAAGTTGTTCACTCCCGGGCGTCAACATGGTCAAGGGCATCTCCTGTCTGTCTCGACCGCTCCTCGGCCTCTCTGTTTGCTGGAAGGACTGTTTGTTGCCATGCTGAACAGGTCGTGGTGGCAACTACAGTATTATAGCATTGGCGCCAGCCCGCGAGTAACAGGTTCTCGCCGACTCCGAGTTGTGTGGGGAGGGGAGAGAAATGTGTACTGTCTCAAGTTTATGAACCACGCACTGTGCAGTATGGTGGAATACAGATATCTCGCTGTCGGCACCCATGGAGTTGGATATTCCTTTCGCATGGGTCGCCAGTGATTGTCCTTTCTCAAGAACCGACATTCTGGCTGCAGAAATCGTTGAGGTTGGAAACTTATCTGTATCAATCTCTTGGTGATCTTTGGCGTAGTTCTACCAGCTCGTACCCAAGGAATAGAACACGAAAGTGCCCGCAACTACGAGCCCACGTGACGCTAGTTGATCCAGATGTCTGTCGGTGCGAGCTAATCGTATGCATATATTACTACTGGTTCGGAAGATGGGACGCCCTAGCGGCCTGTCGTCAGTGTACGTGTGCGCATGAACTGCGACTGCGAGATGACCATCTGCTTCCACCAGATCTTGTTGGTGCGCTTCTGGTCGGCGTCCTCTGTCGCGTTACCACCTGCGCTGATCGAGACGTTTGCCGTGGCTTTCGCTTGTTGCACATCGTTCTTCACCATCGTCTTGTCCTGCGGCTTGGCTTGGTTCTGGATGAGCGCGCACGCGTGCTGGGACTGCATGTGGCGGAACGCGGTGGTGGTGGCGGACATGGAGGCGCTCATAGTGTGGGTGGAGGCTTGGTGTATGGAAAGGTCGCTTGTGAGGTGGAGCTGGTAGATTTGAGAATGAGGCTTGTGGTGGAAGGTCTCCAGCCCGAGCAGCAGTGGCGTCTGTGGCGGGCGAGAAGAAGCGTGGAGCAAATCTGTCTGGAGCCAGGCGAATGGGAATGACGGTGGTAGCGGACCGGATCGACGATCATTCAAGGGCGGAACAAGCCAAGCTTATTACCTCTGGTGGGTCCGTGCCAGAGACTGACGCGGTTGAAGGAGTTCAAGGTGCAGTGAAAAAGGTCAGAATGACGGTACAGTGTAGTGGCAGTGGCGACACCGGCTAGATAGCTTCTTTGCACACGAGGCAGACGCCTCAATTTCTGTCTGTACTGATCACCAATAGGAGGCGAATAGCCGACACCAAAGAGTAACCACAGTACACTAACTACGGTTACCCAATGACCTACAGAACGATCCCACCCTGGGTGAAACGTCAGACGATGCACCAACACTCTTGGCCACTGTTGCCGAGAGTGTTTGTGCGATGACCGCCACGCTCTCTCAGTTCCGCGACCAGTCGGTTTCTTCTTTACGAGAGCGCTGACAACACCACGGCCAAATGGCGATGGCGCTTCGTCTCTCTGAGCCCACGGTCCGCTCCCTCACAATTCAACTTTCCCCTTCCACCGCCCACAAGCCACACCACACAAATCCAAAGATCATGAACCAGCAACACTTCAGCCAGGCCGCTCTCTATGTGCGCAAGTGCAACGCTGAAGCTGAAGCCGACGCGAAAAACGCCGAGCTTATCCAGCCTAAGACACAGTGCCACATGACCATCGAGTCATCGTCGAGCCAATCGAACTGCTTCTGGAACAAACTGCGCCGCCACCAGAGCACCAAGCCATCCACACAAGCAGAAGCTGACAAGGTACAGAAACTGATCTGGTGGCGTCAGCTGGTCGTCTCACAGTCGGCGCACATGACGAACCAGGGACGCGGACTCGTGCGCTGTTGAATGCAGTGGCAGCCTCTTTCAGTGCGATTGAAGCACTTAGTGGAGAGAAAACTATTGAAATTTACATATCGTGCACAGTAGCAGACTCGAGCCTATTCCTAAATCAATTTTCAGCCCTTTCTATCTACAAACATTGAGAAGATTGGTCCAGTCTTCTCACGTTAGCTCGTCACATGCGTCAGATGCATTGCAGCGCTCCAGACGCCAATGCTAAGGAGAGCTCTGACCAAAAACTACCGAGAATCCTGCGAATGGGTTCCAAACGGTCTGGTTATTCACCACAACGCCAAAGGGGCAAACATTTTATCAGAAACTACCACGGTGATCAGCAGGAGGATCCATGCAATAGACAAAGAGATCGCTGTAGCGACCGCCATCAAGTTCCAACGAAGTGGAGGTTCCACTACGTTCCTGACCGCTACTCGCCAATCTGTTAAGAAATTGATTTGGACGGAACTGTTTTCGCTCTCTCTATGCAGCGAGCAGCACCAACACTCTGCAGTAGGCAGCTAGCGCGCGCATGTGACGAGTCGAATGCACGTGCGGCAACGAACCCATGCGGAACCTCCAATACCCACCACTTCAGAAGAAACTTTCCTTTCACCATCATTCCAGCCAGAGTTACCAGCATTCTGTACACCAGATGGATACATCTTGAAGGATGGACTGGACGGCTCAACTGCTGCACTGGATATTACCAGCAAAATACACTGGTAAAATACATAGAAAGTCTTTGGTCTATGGTCTTATAACGCCAATTCACAATTCAATTTGCCCTCCACTGCCCACACGCCACCCAACCAACACAAGCAAGATGATGAACCAGCACTTCACCCAGGCCGTCCACTACGTCCGCAAGAGCAACACTCAAGCACAAGCCAAATCCAAAAGCTCCCACGCCAAGACGCAGCCCCAGTCGTCCGCTGCCTCCACGTGGACACAGTCGAACCGCTTCTGGATCATGGTGCACCGCCACCAGAGTGAGCTCAAATCGTCGTCAAAGGCGCATGATTCAGAGGCGCGAAAACTGGTGTGGTGGCGCCAGTTCCTCATCTCACAGTCGACGCAGACGATGGTCCATGGACGCAGTCTTGTGCGCCATTAAGCATCCCCTGGGCAGGCTCCTGACGTGCGATTGAAGCACCTAGTGGAGAGTACACTAATTTAGATATCACACGCTAGCACACATGAAATCTTCAACCATACAAGTATTTTCAACCATACCATGGCGCCTTCTGTTTTACTTTGATCGCGTCGTCGCATAATCTTTGCTTCTATGTTGTCATTGCATTACCTCTCTCTTTCATTCAGCAGAAAGGGCTACTGATACAGCGAGCCGTGGCGTGTTGTTTGCGGCGAAGCTTACTTGTCGATATTTGGCAGCTGTGTGTGCACCCCGACGAATACAGTGTAAGAATTTCTTTCGATGCTCGAAGAATACTGATTTTGTGGGATACAGCGAGTTGTTTGCGCAGGATCTATCAGTCTTCAGCACGTTGTCGCTTCTCGAGTAACGAATACTTCAGCTTCTTGTCGCGCACTCTTAAAAATTGTTTGTAGAAGAAATACCGGTACTAGTAGATCAGTTCAGTGGTATTGCCATCCTTCCGAAGCTACTTCCGATCAACGAGAAGCCAGCTGAGCCAACATTCCGACGGTGAAGCTCAGCAGCTGAGCATTTATGAGCTAGCACAGTTGGGTCGACCAAGCATTCTGTTTGGTAGCACTTTCCTTTCACCGCCATTCATCACATCTTACCATCATTCACTTGCTGCTTGAAAGACTGCGCGAGTAGCGCTCTGCTGGATACTGTTGGGTTGAGAGCCCCTCGAAAGGGGGTCCTCGCTTTCCTTTCTCACAATCCTATTTGCTTCCCACCGCCGACAGCCAACTACTACACCACAGCTCAGTACAAACTCCAGCTGGTCAAGATGATGAACCTACATTCCGCTCAGGCCATCCACTACGTACGCAAGTGCAACGCCGATGCGGAGGCCAACACCAAGATCGCCCACATTCCACCACAAGAGTCGTCACGAAGCCAGGCAGATCGGTTCTGGAGCAAATTGCGCCGCCACCAGAGCGAGAAGAAGAGCGCCACTCTGATTGCGCAAGCTCAAGACGCCAAGACACGGAAACAAGTCTGGTGGCGACAAGTAGTGATCTCACAGTCGATGTACGCTAACCGTGGGTGTGGTCCGATGCGGCGTTGATTGCCGTCGCGGTCTGTGTACGATTCGAAACATATCGCCAACAATTAAGCATTGGAATCGAGATAACTCATTCCATCCGAGAGCTTGCCATGTATTGAAGTCTCCTAGCTCGATCGTTCTGCAATTCGCTGCCACGGTCGCTAGTAGCGTTGCCAGTAGTAGTGTTGCCAATACACCACATCGTCACCATCAAATGTTCCTAGGTTCACAGTCTGGAATTCTGCGTGTGAGTCGCTGTGGCTCTTCTCCAATTGCAAGCCGCTGCAGCGCCTGCCGCCACATTCAAGGAACTCGACGACGGCTGATCGTTCGTCCAATTGAATGGAGCTGGGATCTAAAAGCGAACGAAACGATAACCATTTCAATTCAAGCCAAACCGGAATTCTTCCTCTCTTTGTGTGCGCGAAGTCCACTTGCGAAAGTACGCGCGTCGGCGGCTCTGACTGACGGACAGTACGCAAAGTCAATTGTGTCAGAGCTGGGGCGCTTGAGAGTCATCAATGAGTTCTGTTTCACAATTCGTGACTCGTTTGCCCGACTGTTCCCACGTTAGTGGAGGACCCTTGTGCTCTTTCCTGGCAATGATTCACCAATTGAGCCAACATTCCAACTCAGCACATCAGCCAGCATATACAGTGAGAAGCGAACCAATCTACCAAGCTCAAGCCAAGATGACGGACCTCTTGGGGTGGAACTCACCCGTTCGCCACCATTCAGCCCTGTCTTACCATTATTCAGAATGAAATGGGTTCACCATGTCCTAAACCCTTTAGATCTCCCAATCTCAATTCACAACGCGGGCACAGTCGAATTGGTTCTCGAAAGAGCTGCAGAGCGAGATTTCAAAAACAATTCGACGACAGCTCGACAGCCTGCACGGATTCCAGAGACGTGGAAGCTTGTGTGGTGGCAACAGTGGGTGCTCTCGCAGTCGACGCACACGTCGGTCCGCAGACGCTGACCAAGTCTTCTATAGCTTCTACCAGTCGTGCGATTGAAGCACAGTGCCCGGGCCATCCTTCTTTGCTCTGCCGGTACAAGAAATCGACTTTATTCTTTCACACTCCACTCCAGTAGGACTGCACTCGAAACTTTGGTGACCGGAGATAGCCACTACTTCTACAGAACAAGATGGCAGTGATAATTGGTCAATTCAAGTCGTTGGCGCTGACGAATACCAACCAGCGCGACCGTCCCGTTTTACCTTTTTCAACCACCAACCTCTGCAGGCGAAGCCACTTTTTCAGTCAAAAGCTTTGAATGTGAAACGCGACGACGTGATCAGAATGACGCGGACCATAAATATAGCCATGCCCCCACCCCAATGCCCCCTCTAACCGAGTCGGTTGTTCGCGCCAACAATACCCATTCAACAGGTCTTGTCCGCCGTGCATGGCTGATACAATCCGAGAATATGACCAACGATGGCTCACGGGCGCTCCATCCACCCGGGCGACGCGCGCTCCGTGGCGGCCCACGACCGGCTGGTGCGCTATTGCATCTATGAGATCGTGGAGAAGCACCCGCCGCCGCGCGTCGACCTGGCCAAGACGCTCAAGCACTCGCTGCTCCCCGCGGCGTTTGTTCCGCGGTTCACGAGATGGCAGATCCGCTACATCAAGCTGGCGGGCGCGAGCTTTGTGCTATGCCAGTTTGTCTCGGTGGCGATCTTGTTCGTGCGAGCACCACTGGGCAGACTGCTCGCCGTGGTCTCGTTTCTCATGCAACTCCCGCTGCTCGTGCTGGGCTGCTCCACGCTCTGCACCGACATCATTCGGCAGCTGATGAAGACGTTCGAATTCTGGTTCTTCACGTTCGCCAACACGTCGGCTGTGGTCGTCATGGCGATGTACTTCAACGACCTGCGCGCACTGTACTTGCTGCCGGTGTGGCTCGGCGCCCAGTACAATATCTGCCTCGACGCGGCTGTGCGCGACTCGCGACTGGCGCTGGGGTCGATCACGATGGGCATCCTCTACAACACCGTCGCGATCGTGATGATCGCGCTCGGCGCGATCGACAGCACCATGACGTTCACGGTCGTGGACTATGGGCTCCAAACGCTGGATGGCGACGACTTCCTCATGAACACGATAAGCACCGTGGTCTACATGTCGGCGCGGTCCATCTACCGCCGGCTGACCATGATGCGCGCTCAAGACCACCACGGGACCCCGGCTCAGCCGGGCACAAATCCGCCTGCACGACGCGTTCGCTGCACAGTCTACCGCTGTGCGGTCAAGCTGCGTCGACTCAAGCGCACAGCGCTGGACGAGGGCGAGGTCGCCCCGCTGCCGCGGCTCGTCGGGCCGATTCAGTTTGTCCAGCTGGATCGCCACTTTGACAGTCGCGAGACGCTCTTGTGCGGCCGCAACCTCACCACGATCCGCATCCCACTTTGGCAGCAAATCTTATTCCACGCAGCCGGCGGGGTTGGGCTGTCGCTCACGGGGCTCATGTTCCTCGTCCTCAACTACGTGCCCAACGTGCCGCTCGTCGCACGCCTTTTCGCCATGGCGTCGCCGATCTTGACTGTGTCCTACTGCTGCGTGTGCATCTCGCTGTACCACCCGGGGCTGCTATCGACGCTCTGCTGGACCGTGGACTTTGCGTTCATGGCGGCGCAGTTTCTGTTCGCCCACGTCTGCGCCGCGTTTCTGTTCCGCTGGGACGACCGCGCGTTCGTGCTGCTCTCGAGCTTCTTTTGGGTCATGTTCATGCTCACGGTGGACGCGTTCACGCCCGTGGCGCGCGAGAAGATCGGCTTCCGCGTGATTTATCTGGTTCCGCTTCTGCTACTGTCGATCACGGCGCACATCATGATAGCAAATGAAGTCACGAGGCCCAACTCGGTCTGGCGGATGCAAGACTACACGATTCTGCATCTCCACGCGCTCGGCCACGAGTTTCGACTCAACGTGATGCCCGCGTTCTTCAACCGCGTGTGGATGCTCGTGTTCTGGGAGCTGCGCGCGCTCTGGCGGATCCTTAAGGCCTCCAAAAATGATCTCGTGATGATCCACGGCGCGATCGATCTCGATGCCAGCAATCTGAGGAGAGGGCGCCGGCCGATGGGCGCTGGTCCGGTGCGGGTTCTTCTCCCGGACTCGGCAGTGACCGGGACGAGCTTGAATGACCCATCGTCCGCGGCGTCTGGTGGTGGTTGAGGTCTTTATAGCGCGTGATTGTCTATCGCTGGCACCCGCCAAAATAAGAAGTGCCGAGTCCGTGTCCACAATGAAGGCGACGGCTCAAGACGAACGAACCGAAAGCTGCTCAGCAAAGTGAAGACCGAAATCGACGATCGCACTCCCTGCAGCCGCATGAGCCAGTCGGGTGGGACCTCGCAGTGAATTCTCTTGCACTTGGAACTCTTCTAGATTGTCGTTCTCGGTCTTTATCCAGCGCTCCAGCCATCCTGCTGAAACTCTCTGACTCCGCCACTCGATTCGCCACTGCAATTGACTGCAACTCCAAACCGGTAAACGTAGAGCTTTCAGTGTGTGGATCGATCTGACTGGAATGTGCAGTCATGCACTACCTTGAATCATTTGTGTGGCGTAGGATAGATAACGTCTAAACATAGTTTTCTCCTCGTTTGCTTTCTTGTCACGATGTCGCCATGTTCTGCTTCACGGACCGCTCGAGTGCACGGCACAGTGTCCCGGTTCTCGTAATCGTTCTCGATGACACAACCAAAGCATGAGCGTGGACCGACGGAGACTTCCAGCAGCTCAGCGCCGATCTACGAAATGGTGCCCAGCCGCGACTTGCCTCAGCTCGACCTGTCGCGTTCCGTTGGCGGAGAGCTGATCGCATTCTGCCAACGTCTGCTCCCATCTCGAAATCGCGTCGCCGACGAAACTTTGCAACCGCACTGGTTCGCGCGTTCATGTCAGCAGTCAGGAATCGTCCAGACACGAGGGCCTGCTGGGTGGTTCCTGCTTGCGTACGCCATCGGGAATGCTCTAGGCGCGATCGCGTGTCTCGTACCCAGAGAGATCGGCATCTACGCCTCGATAATCGGGCTACTGCTCGTCGTTCCTGGGTCGCTGGCTAGTTTGGCGTGCTTGCGCTTCGATATGCTCAAGCTGCTGTTCGAAACCTACGACTTTTGGTTCTACAGCTTCGTCAACACGGCTGGCGCGGTGCTCGTCGCCTACAGCTTCAACGACGCGCGCGCGTGCATCGCTGGTATCCTGTGGCTTGGCAATATCCACACAGTGCTCATCGACGCCAACACGCGGCTCGTGTGTTTCCTCGTGCTTGGCTCGAGCGTCACGATCGCGCTCAATCTTGTTGTGCTGGTCGCCATGGAGACGGCGAGTATCGACGGATGGCAGACGCTCGCATTCCGGCTCCGCCAACAGCACAGCGGGCTCGTGGTCTGCAACAACCTCATCTCCAACTGCTTTGTGACCATAATGATTGTGCTAGCGCGCAACATGTACCGGCGCCACATGGAACTCGCCGAGCAGTTCCGCATCGGGTGTCCGTTGCTGCGCTGTCTCAACTTTCGATGCCGCGTGCGCTTCCACGAGATCAATCACGAGCGACTGGCCGCGATCGACGCGTTCACACCAATCGAGTGTGTGTACTACAAGCCCACGTGCGCGGTCGCATTCCCTGTCTCACAAATGCACTTTCTACGAATGCCAAATACCATCGACGCCTCGCAAACCGTCCACCCGGTGCAGCTCGAGCCTCTACAGTGGCGCCTCACTCGAATGGGGTATGTCACACTGGGCGCTGCGGGCCTGGCAGCGACCACACTAGCGTTTGTGGTCTTCCCATCCTGGACGACGCAGCCGCTAGCGATCATTGGGCTGATCTGCACCATGCTCTTCGTCGGGCTCTCGGTCGGGCTCGTCCATCCACGCATCGCGCGCGGCATCGTCTTGTCGTTCGACTACCTGTTCCTCTCGATGCAGCTCTCGTTTGGCCTGCTCTGCGCCTCGATGCTGTTCCACTGGGACGCGCGCAGCGTCGCGCTCGCGGCCATGTGGCTCTGGCTCCACTTTGTGCTCAGCGTCGACACGCTGACGCCACAGATGCGCCACAAGATCGGCGTCAACATCAAGCTGCTGGTGCTGACGGTGCTGCTGCTGTTCCTCGCGGCCCAAATGGCCGTGGCCGCCGAGCTGATCTGGCTCAACCGATGGGGGCTGGAGGACCGGGTCTTGCTGGCGCTGGCGCAGGGCCGCATCAGCCTGCGGCTGCTGCCGTTCTTCGTGAGCCGCCTGGTCATGAGCTGCCTGTGGTCGCTGCGACTGCTCTGGCGCGTGCTCACCAGCCGCCCCGACGACGCGCTGGTCCAGCTCGGGCGCGTAGCGTTCGCGTTCATGGACCACGCGAAAATGCCACCACCGTCCGGCAAAGTGGCCGCCGCCGCCACGGGCAAAGCGGCCAGCAAAGCGAACAGGAAGCGGAATCCAACGGCGGCGGCGGTCGTGCCATTGGAGAAGCTTTGAAGAGTGCAGTCACCACGTGCGAGTCTACCGCTGGGCTGGCCAGTGCGTCCGAGGGCCGGCGCCGGCGGCGAAGTCTACTTGGCTGGCCTTTGGTCCATTTTCCCCACACAGTTGTTGCTGCATGCAGCCACAAGAACAAAAGCATAATTTAGCAATGGTATGCAAGACAGAGGCAATGCGTGTGGACCACACCAAGGAATGGATACATCTGTGACGTGTGAAACTGCTACATATCATAGTGTAGTATGCGGCAACAACATTCAGACCTTTCTCGTTCTATAGTACGCTGATGAAACACGGATAACAATGCCGCAAATAGTGGAGCTGACAGAATGAAGTGCTGCTCTGTGGGCTGGAGAACGCGGCGCTTTCCCGTGCTTGTTCTACGTGAGCCACCGATCTGTGTTGGACAATCGTTACGGCAAGCAACATCATGTGATCCTGGCATCCTGTACCCACTTTGCCAAACAGCTCAACTTCTTCCCAACTGACAAAAAAACAATAAACAAAGCGATGGTATGGATTCATAGACAGCAGTACAGTGTAGGCAACTCGCGTGCTTGTTTACAGCTGCTTCTTCTCCACCGCGACGGTCTTCTTGGCCGGGAAGATGTACGCGCGGATGTAGAAGTTCATGAAGAGCCAAAACAGCGACTGCACGTAGCCGAGGTACATGATGGCGATCGACGGCGGCATGCCCGGGCACTGGCGCTGGTGCGAGATGACGCCCTGGACGTTCATGAGGATGAACTGCGTGAGCTGCATGAGCGTGAGGTACTTCTTCCACCAGATGTTGCGCGTGTGCGCGCTGACGAAGTAGTACGTGTACATGATCGTGTGCACGAAGCCGTTGAGCACGATCGACTGGTACGAGTCGGCGTCGTAGCCCACGCGGAAGACAACGTAGTAAACCTACACAAAAAAGCAAGTAGCATCGTTAGGAATCGCGGATCAAATGCCAGCAGTAAGGATGCCGTACGTACAAAGAGGACAGTGAGGTGGTGGTACACGTGGAGAACCGAGAGCTGGTTCCACTTCTTGTTGGCGACAATGAAGAACGTGTCGCAGAGGTCGACGATCTTGGAGAGGAAGAACAGATAGAGCACGTTGGCCATGACCGGCTTCTCGGCGTTGAACGGGTTGCACGGCGACGGCGAGTAGCCGTTGCGGTAGGCCTGGATGCCGGCTTCGACGCACATGTACGAGCAGATGAGCACCTGGAACGGGTTGTAGATGAACTGAAGCCCGCTGGTCTTGATGGCGGGTACGCCGGCCTTCATGAGCATCGTGCCGAAGATCACAAACAACAGATACGCCACGCAGATCGCGTACACGCTGGCAAAGTTGGCAAGCGGGAAGTCCTTCATGGGATGGATTTTGTACTGCATCGACGGGTCGATGTAGCTGAGCAGCTTGTCCTCGGTGGCATTCGCCCAGCTCACGTAGCTCTCAAGCAGCGCGTCCATGGTGAATTCGATTGATCGGACTGTGTGCGGGATGGCGGTGGAGTTGTGGAATGGCGAGCTGCGTACCTCGTGCGCTGGCTGACCAGTCGGCGATTGGAGACCGTCCAGTGCGGGCGGTGGACGGATGGGTCCGCGCTCGCCACCGCTTCAGGCTCAAGCGAAGCCGCGGCCGTCACTGGATCTCTCGCCTTGCTGTGCTGACGCAAGCCTGGCGCTCATTGGCCGCAATTCTGTCGAACGATTCATGCATTGTCACCAGCGATGGATCGAATGATGTAATTGGAGATGCCTCACAAGAGTGACATGATGAGTGTGTGGACTCGGGTTCCGGTACCGCTGCACCAGTTCGCACGGGTTTATTTGATTATGACCCACAAAGTTCGGCCTGCTTCGACGGGAAAGTGTGTCGGTTCCTGTCTCAAACGGGTCGAAACGACAAAACAAACCCGAGCAGTCTACATACCCGGGTTTGAGATGAAACTCATTTCGTCAGCCCTGCTTGGATGATGTCATGGCCTCGGAAGCAGTGGATGCCACGGACGTCACCATGTCGCGTCATCGGCCTCAGCTTCCCCGACGTAACGGACGATTGACGGACGAGAAAGGAATCCAGTTTGCGCAGGCGTCCCACTCCCTTATCCGGGATGGCTTCAACAATCACAACGGGTGGCCACTAGCGACTCAGCACTGACTGGGGCGACAGAACTCCCGTCGCGCTGATTAGTCTGGCACCCGTCCGTGCCCAGCATGTGCATGCAGGTGCGATTGCCTGCCTGCCGCGGTCAAGGAGCATCTACGCAGCTATTGATAGCGTACGAGCTAATGTACTCTACCTGGGCTTCCAGGTTCTACAGGGGTGTGCATTCACCAGTCGCTTCACTTGACAACACGCTTGCAAGGAGATGCGCACACACAGGCAACTCGCCCTGCTGCGGGGTCGGCACAAGCAAACGGACTCCATCAGCGGGACAGAGGTGGTGCATCCTCAATGCACTTTCGATCATCCCTCGCATTCTTTGCTGGGCGTGGGTGCAACGGGACCACCGAGTTATTATGGAACTCTCATTGGAGCCAAGAGTCCTGAGCGGAGAAGTGTGCTGGTAGTATAATTAGGCCGGCCCACACGAATTCTAGAGGGTGCGGTGCCTCGCGGAGGCCGAAACTTTTTGGACAAGTCGCGTGTCTAGGCGCTGATGGTCCGCGTGAGCTCACTACGCACCAACTCGCTCGAGCTGTTGCCATCCCCCTCGCTGAGCAATACTACGAGTAGGTCGTCGAATCTAGGTGAGGACGTCGTGTACGAGATCGTGTCCAGCGTGGTTCTGCCGGTCATCGACATCTCGCGGTCCATCCGCTCGGTGTTTCTTTCTCCATCCATCATCAAGCGATTCGATCGCGCTGTGTCCAAATCGCGCACGTTGCTGTTCGCTATCGCCCATGTCGCCATTGCCATGGCCGCAGCGACGCAGCTCGCGCCAGCATGGATAGGCCGGTACCTCGCGATCCCCGCATTATTGCTCTCTATCGTACCATCGTGGATCCAGATCTTACTGATGCGGTACGAAATCGTGGTGCTCCTGCTCCAGACGTACGATTTTTGGTTCTTCTCGCTCGTGTGGCTCGTGTCCATGGTGCTCTTCTCCAACTGTCTCAGCGATGCACGCGCGCTTGTCAACGTGGCCGTTTGGTCCAACATACAAGTCAATATCATGGTGGACGCGACCACGTCGTTCCGCGACTCGGTGTGGCTCACCGTCGTTGGCTTCTTCTTCAGCATGGTCATGATTATCGCGATTGGAGTGGGCGTCGTCGACGAGCTGGGTGATTTCAGCCTATTTGCGGTCAACGACTATGTGGTGTCGGCGCAGACCATCGTGCTCAACGGCTGGTCCACATGTTTGCTCGTGCAGGTCCGGAACGTCTATCGCCGTCGAGCGGCGATCCGCGACCACGGCGCCAACAAGACCGTGGTCCAGTGCCTAGCGTATCGGTGTCGCGTGCGGCTTCAAGCACGAAGCAGGCGACGGCGAAGCGCCAACAGCCTCTCGTCCGTGACAAGCGTCTCCAGCGTTTCTTCGCTCCAGATGACGCGTCCCACGGCCTCGTACTTTGCAAACGCCAAGATGATCCAAATGCGCTGCATGCGCGTGAAGATCCGATTCAGCCCTCGCCAACTTGTCGCTCCCTTCGCCAGAGGCCTCCTCGACCACGGCGACAGTGACAAATCGGTCATTGCGCTGCGGACGGCGCTTACTCTACTCATGGAAGTTGGCGCAATTCTCACATCCGTCTCGTGCATCCCTGGGGTCCCGCGAGGCGGCCACTACGCGTCGCTTGCCACCACCGGGCTATTTTGCTCGATTTCACTGTGTCTGTGCCACCGTGAGCTGCTCAAATTCCTCGTGTTCTCGTTTGATTTTGCGTTTCTGTCGTTCCAGCTCACGACCATGCACGTCGCGCTGGCCGATCTCTGCGGCTGGGACGCGCGGACGTTCACAATCGCGTCGATCTGGCTGTGGTTCCATTGGTTGCTGACGTTCGATTGCATCCCGCCGTTGGTCAAGAAGAAGGTCCGCCTACGGAACCGCTTGGTCGTGCTAATCGCCATTCAATTCGTCCTCGCACACATCTTCTTGGTGTCCCAGTTGATGTCTCCCGATCGAAGCTTGTTCAGAGACCGTGCGGTCGTGAACATGGAGCTGCGGGGATTGTACTTGGAGATCAGGGTGTTGTCTGTGCTGGTGAGCCGGCTGCCCATGACCTTTGGCTGGTCCTGCCGCATTGTCCTGCGGCTTCTTCAGCGCAACGAGAACGAGCTCATCATCATCCAAGGGACCGTGACCTACGTCAACAACCGGCGCAAGATCAAGATGGAGGAGGCCAAGTTTATGAGTCGCACCAAGTCGAAAGTCGTCGAGCTCACTCGTCGCGTCACGCGACAGATGTTGGCAGTTGCCAATGTGGTCACGCCCACAGCGGCAGCACTGTCAGCTAGTACTCCAGAGCAACCAACCGTTGCGTCGCTAGAGGCCAGCTTGACGCTCGTACGAAACCGACGACTAGTGAATATCGCATGCCAAGTGTACGACGCGTCGCGCGTCATGACATCCATTCAACCAGCTCAAGAAGACCAGATCCAGCGACAGGCCAGTGTGGTGGGCGTAGGGCCGAAGGTGTTTGAAATCGTGAGCCCTCGACTGGACAGCCCTCGACTGGACAGCACAAGTGTTTCAGATCGGGCCAACAGCAAATTCTCTCCGCTGGACGCTTCCTTGCAAATCGCATCCATGGACAGTTCTGTGCGCAGTGAGCCACCCAGGCTGCCTTTAAACGATGACGACTCACAGGAGCAAGATGTCGAGACGTATCGACGCTTCGCGTCCTAAACTTCGTGCCATTGTTTAGCTTAAATACCCTGCTTAGTCTAAACACCTTATTTACTAGCCTAGGGTTTAGGGTTTAAACAGGCTAGTGTGAAATATTGACAAAATCTACAACTGTAGTACGGAAAATGCCACTGTCTGATATACCTGTTAGATGTTCTTCTCGACAATGTTGAGTTTCCGAGTCCAAGCCCATGGATTTGAGTCGCTTGAAAAATCGCACTGTCATTCTAGTATTGCCTCGACTGGAACGACAAATTGAGCGATGGCGCTAACCACGGAGCAGTATTTTGATTGACGCTGGGTTCGGAGGCTGCATGCCTCTGCGCCTGATTACTTTTGACCCCTCCTTGCACGACTCTAGACAGTCGCTCTGTGTGAACACGAGACGTTCATGTCTTCTCGATCGTGCTCTCGTTTAGCAAGTACATGGCGTTCAAGAAGTCGTGAACGACGCTGAGTAGCTGCTGAAATCCTCTACAAAATCGCCTTGGTCAACAACTAGATCACATTTTTAGCGGTCTAATGCCGAAGGCACCCAAGGTGACCTCTGTTTCAAGCTCCCAAACCAAGGCGCCCAAGTGGACACGCCAGCGGCCGCGGCCGTTGATCAACAACCAGAAAACACAGTGTTCAAATCCGCGTAAAGACAGAGAGCAGAAAGCGCTTACATGAATAGAGTAGTGCAGAGATCTCTTGGCGCGGGCTTGGTCGGTCGTCGACGCGGCAATAATGGTAGAGTAGAGCGCATCCTGCAGGTGCGGCACGTTGTATTGGAGCGAGTGGATGCGGGGTTTGGCCACCGCTAGTGCATTGCAGCTCGCAAACACATCCGAGCTTGACAACTGCTCTGCTGGTGTCGGTGTTCATTATATCTAATACTCCTTTCGATTAGACTCTAGATCACGCCCCAACAGTCGGTGTCATTTTCCCGCAGTGTCTGCTCAAAACCCCACACAAGGGTTTCAGACTAACAAGAAACATGCGACAACCAGAGCCACACTGGTGTGCGTTTTCCACAGTATGTGGATGTACATACTGCAACTCCAGCCAATCAAGAACGGCGAAGGGGTTAAATAGAACTCCTGATTGGCTGAAGTTCAGAATTTACCACAGCGGTGTCACTAGAGAGAAGGGGTGGTAGCGCTGGTGTACTGCATCATGTTCGTCTCCAACCATGACGCTCGAATACATTGACATGCTGGGTGGACGAAGCTATCGGATGTAGTAGTGCATAAAGAGTAGAGAAGTGACGATGTGGTAATTAAAAAGGTAAACAAGAACGCTCTTCTTCAAGCACGGACATCGAAGCTTGGACTCTCCCACCGATTTGTCGCGATCTTGGTTCTACTGGTTGTGGCTCATGTCATCATACCCTCATACCGCTGTCTGATCGTACCAGCTCAGGTGGGTCGTGTGCTTGCTGTCGTCGCAGCTTTCATCGGGCTCCCAGATTGTCTGACGGTGATCATGTCACTAGGGTACGACATGCTTTACGTGCTGCTTCAAACCTACGAATTGTGGTTCTACTCGTGCGTCTTGCTAGCCACTTGCCTCAGTTGCGCCATCTATCTGGGCGATCTGAGGGCAGCGGTGTCCGTTTTTGTCGCTCTCGGGATCGTTGTTTGCATTCTGATCGACGCGAGGATCTCTCTTTCTCGCACGTTCTCCGTGTCTAGTGCCGTCGCCTGCCTTCTCAGCACGTGCATCATGGCCATTGTTCAACTGGACCTCGTCCCCGACGTGAATCGTTTCAGCTTCACGTACAACGACAGGACGATCTCCTTGCCCGACGTGATTGCGAATGGAATCGTCACCATACTTCTCATGATTGCTCGGAAAGCATATCGAGGGAAGAGGGCCATGCGATTCAAGTCAACGAGCGAGACGGCATCGGTTATATGCATCAGTAGTCGATGCACAATGAAACTCCGGCGTGTGCTTCAAACGACAGAGCAGATTTCGGCTCGGCAGGAGGCGCGAACGTCAAGTGTGCCACGTTTGCGATCCGGCCATTACACAGCGATATCAAACGCGGCGACAGAACTGCGCATGACGCCTATCGCGGAGCGATTCGACGGTCGGAAAACGCTAAGCGGGTACCAGCGCTCCGACAACCCATGGCCATTGGCCGTGCGTGTGATGCTGGCGTTCTCGGCCATGTCGTCCACCGTGATGACTGGTCTGCTGTTTTATCGCGGGCTTATGTTCGACCAGAAGGCGCCACCACAGTATCGTGGCGTTTTCGAGTTCGTTCATGGTGAGCCTGATTGCCGTCGAACACCTCGATGGCAATGTCGGGACCGTGCCGTTTTTGTTCATCGTGGGCTTTCGTATATTCTTCCTCCCCATGGCCAAGGATTCCGAGTCGGTATGGTGAACGCAAAAGGGCGAGATCTTCTTCTACGTGCTATTCCTTATGCACGCATGTTTACCCAGACGGCATCACACACACACGAGAGCGCATTGGAGACTTGCACCGAGTCGAAACACAGAGTCGAGACAAAGTGAACAGACTGCCGCTGCGAGTGAGGCGCGTTCACAGCGCAGTACATTGCAGCCCAGTCGACACGATTGGATCAAGAATGTTCCGTGTTAGAGCTGTGCCATTGAAGTCGCAGGTCTCCGGACTATGCGGGCCACGAATAGAGGACTCGGGTGGCTGGCCACCACTTCTGGCTGGTGGCTCTAGCTACGGCAGCTGCACTTGCCGGACGCGACAATGGTACCAAGGGCTCCACACAGCGGCTGAAGACTCGGTGACATGAGCTTTCTCTTTGGCGAGCGCGAGATGATACTTTACGTAGAACGTTGCGGAGCAGTAAGAGGACCGACATGGAGCGATTGCCGTACGAGAACAGCAGTAGATTCGAAGCCTCGCGAATCCGAGCCAGATCACCCCCGGAGAAGGAGGATGTGCGCACCGTGGTGGTGACGGCGCGGTAGCTGGCGTCGAGGAGGGTCATGATCTCGAATCCAAGCACCGCGGGCAGCAAGCACAGCCCAGGCGAGTCGCGCCGATTAGGTGGTCATCAGCGAATGCGTTCGTCTTGCTCGAGTACCACTACTCGTACTGCACAGCAGTACCCTACTCAGGTCTACCCGAAGCACCAAGACTGCAGTGATGGTGCATGGGCAGTTGAGGAAGACTACGACGAGTACAAACGCAAGCCACGTGGCGCTGTTCTTGACGCCTTTCGTGCAATTGATTGCGAGCATTCGCTCGGCACTGGCGCATATCTGCACTGCAAACGTCGGCACGAGAGCGGGAACAAAATGACCACTGTTCACAGTCCGCAGCGTTCATGCCCTACTAGGCGCTATTCATTAGGCTGACTGCACTCGAGCGCATTCCAGAACTTGACGCCCGCGACTGCACTCACGACTCCCCCCAAGACCAAACGCCAGGGTGTAAATCTTGGCGGAACCGTAAGCTGTGTACTGTTTGAGTCTTGGCTGTTCGAATTCGAAGACCAGAAGCCACCATGAGGTGAGTGATGAAAATGTCATGTATCTTGAATGCTGTACGATATGAGAAACGTATGATGGAAACTCTGTCAACTGATGCGTAGCTTCTTGGCATTCCCCAGCATCGGCTTGATGTCGACAATCGAAAGCGCGGCCAGCGCGTCAAAGACTTCGCACTCGGCCGCGGCGGAGCCCGCAGACTTGACGACTCTGCCCGGGTCGTCTCGGTCCACGAGCAAGACTCGACCGGCTAGACCGTCCATTGCGATCATGAGCTTGCGGTTGAAGAGGCTCTTGCTGAGCGTGCGCATCGTCCCTGGCGCACTCTTCTGGTCCTCGTTCATCGGTGTTACCGACGCCTCTTGCGTCAAGTGGTTGTTCATCAGAACCTCCGTCACGCGGAGGGTCTGTTTCCCAGAGACCGCCGAGCCGCCGCCGCGCGCGTTGTCGCAGAGCCCCATGGCGACCGCCTTTTTCATGGGCACCAGCACCTTGGGCTTTTCCTTGGAGAAGCCATTGGCGAGAAAGATAGTGTCGCCCGCGAGCGACACGAACCCGCTCGGGCCGGACGTGTAGAGCTGCTGCAGTGCGGCGCCGAGCGAGCAGCTGGCCACGCACACCCCGTCCTCGACGAGGTTCGGGTCGTATGGATCAATGCCCAGCGCCTCAAGCGCGACCATGGCGTCCCAGCCGACCACCACGTAGCGGCGCTGCAGCAGCTGCATGAGCCCGTTGGTGGTCGCCAGCCGATAGCGCATGAGCAGCGCGAGCGAGCTGAGGACGACGCCCGTCGAGAGCACGATCGAGACCGTGACCACGAAATCGCACACGATCTCGCTGCCCCAGAACTGCGCGAGGTTGGCGTCGCCGCCGTAGATACCGTGCTTGCCCGGCACCTGACGCTTCATGAACGTAACCGACTTGCGCGTGCTTCGCATGATGAGCAAGTAGAGGCAGAGCAGGATCGAGTAAAACTTGTAGCTCAGCAGCATCGCCGAGGCGTCGACGTACCACTCGAGCTTCGCGCGCAAGCCGGCACGGACCACCTTGAGCCGCTTAAGGCTCTGCAGCGCGAGCTGGCAGCCGAGCCGCAGCACCGAGTGGACGAGGCAGATGATCCACGTCATCTTGGTGATCGCCGAACAGGTGAAGAGGAAATTCACGTAGATCGGGCGGGTCGTGAGGTTGTGCGTGCCCGTTTGGAAGATGACGTACGTGGTGCGTATCGTCACAAGCGCCTAGAGCATACTCAGCGAGATGTAGAGCCAGTGGTTCATATACACGTCCGATGCCATGAACGACGCGCCTTTGAACACGATCACGCGCGGGTCGTGGCTCGGCGCGTGCGCGGCGACGCCCATGAAGGGCAGCAGCACTTTGAAGAAGCGCCACTCGCCCAGGAAGCGCACGCCGTGGGGCACATAGACGGCGCGGCGCGCGCGAAGCACCGCCGCGAGCAGCACGTGGACGATCATGCCGATGGACACGATGCCACGCTCAAGATGGTCACGAGCCAGCCCGTGTTGTTGATCGCCGCGACGAGCGTCGACTCCTGGCTCAGCGGCGCGACTTTGAAGAGCCCAAAGTTTTCTTCGGGGTCCAAGACCACGGCGTTGGCGCCGCAGCGACTGCTTTGGATCTCAATGTGGCTCCCGCCGGCCCAGTAGGACGTATACAGCATCAGGTCGGTCACGTACTCGAAGGCCTTCTTGGGCGTTCGCAGCG
This sequence comes from Pythium dissimile, assembly GCA_023336445.1. NCBI lineage: Eukaryota > Oomycota > Peronosporomycetes > Pythiales > Pythiaceae > Pythium > Pythium dissimile. Next base: position 30,183 of record JAADWZ010000169.1, on the reverse strand, counting down.
CAGGAACGGCACGCCGACCGCGCCAAAGTCCGACTCGACTCCCATTTGGATCGCGCGGTTCTTGCGCAACGCGTCGAAATGGTCAAAGATGTACTGTCCGCACACCGTGACGTTGCCGCCGCCGTGGGCCGTGAGGCATGTAGCGTTGTACCACTTCGGCGAGAGGTTGAGCACGTCGCAGTTGGGCGTCGAGATGCTGAAGACCATCATGTGCGTGCGGAGCACGTTGTTGCCCCAGAAGTCGTCAAACACGCCAAGCACGGTCGATCTGATCGAGTTGACGCGCAGACAGGTGGACCGGTCGGCCGCGTACGTCTGCGGGTTCCGCGCTGGATACGTGACAAAGTGGTAGGACTTGCCGACATCTTGCAGGTCGAGCAGGCGGGTTTTGTCGACCACGTCGTCGCGCATCGTGTTGTAGTTGATGGCGCCCGACGCGAGCCGCGCGCGAATGAGATCGTAGCGGCCCGTGGCGAGCATCACCAGCGGGTTCTCGCGCAGCCCCGTGAGCAGCGTGAGCAGCGTGGACGCCAAGTTGAGCGCCAGTAGCACGAGCTTGCGCACCGACAGTGCCGCCATCGTGGGACTGGAGACCTGGGGCAAGACAGCGAGTTTTGTTTCAAGCCGAGTGAGCAACGCGATAGCTGAGCGGTCGTTTCCTCCAACACTTTGGGTGGCGTCGGTGCTGTGAGCCGTCACATTCTTCCGTCAAGGAGATACTAAAAAGGAAGGGAAGGGGAGGAACAGTCGGCCGTTGCAAAGAGGCAAAGGCCAGCTCGAACGCAACACACTGGACAAGACCTGTGGTGGAGGGCTTTTGGTATTGCGTGGGCTCTTGCACCGGATTCCCTGGTGTTCGAAACGACTTCAACCCTCAATGGTCGTGGCCACACTTACCATCAAACGGTCCAGTAAAGTAATGAGGTTGGTCTAGACTTGGATATGCTTTATTTACGCTGTTACCACAGCTTCAGTCGAAGTCTCCCGCGCTGGCGCCTCTGTCACAGTCTCTGCTACTTCCGCTGCCACCGGAACTGCGGCTGGATCCACTCGAACTGGAGCTGTAGCCACAGCAACTGTAGCAGGAGCCACAGGAATTGCTACTGGGGCCACTGGATGAATTGCTCGAGGTACTGGACGTTTTGCTGGGACTACTGGACCTTTTGCTGAAGCTACTGGACCTTTAGCTGGAGCCACTGGAAGTGTTCTTGGAGCCAGTAGAGGCACCTGCGGCCGCCGCGTCCGGTACCAGTGGAGAGCTTGCTCCAAACCAAGACCCGTCGGGCTGCGCCCCACAATGGGCGCTGCTGCTGGCGTCTCCGACGCAGACGGCGTGCCGCCCGTGATGGCTATGTTCATGAACGTCGAGCCGATGATCACACCGCGGAGCTTGGAAAACACGCTCGAGTCGCCGTTTTCCTCCTTCGTTTTGCTCTTTCTCGAGTGCTTATGCTGGCAATTCTTCCGCTTGTGGTGGCGATGGGTAGTAGACCTGTAGTGGTGGTGGTCGTCGCTCGAGTCATCGTCATCATCACTCGAGTCGTAGTCACTGGAATCATCCTCCGCCTCGTCGAATCCAAAGCCATAGCCACCACTACCGTGCCCCGCCTCCGTCGGCCACGGGGACGTCTTGGGCGCTTGCTGCGACGAGGCTGGTTCTTGCGACACGTGAAGAGCTTGCGCGATCTGTGCTAATAGCGACTCGCTGATCGACGAGGCGTCGGCGCTGTGGGCTTCATCGTGGACAATCTGAGTTGGACGCCCATCGCGGTCCAGCTCCCGCAGGACGCTCGCCAACCACGCGAGCCTCGTCTGTTGCTGCTCCGTCGCTTGGGCTTGCGCCTGCGCCTGAAGCTCTTACTGTTGCTGTTGCTGCAGAGGCTGGAAGAGCGGCTGTTGCTGCTCATGTATCTGTCCAGCCACTCGCTCGATCTCAGCGAGCAGTACGATGAGGCGCCACATCGACTCACTCGTCGTCTGATTGAGCTGTGTGGCTTCCAAGTCGCTGCGGGGAGATAATCTATGTGACAACTGACTGGAGATCGTTTTTCCTCGCTTTCTCTTCCCCATCACCGCTGTGTGTTCTCTTTCACGAAGACAAGACTAATTTATTGGTTCCTCAGGCTGCAGGTGAGGGAAGTGCTGTATTGTACTGGAGAGGATCCGATATCTAGTAAATGGCCGAGTCGTCCTCGGAGGACGCTGACTCGCCCCGAGGGCGCTTCAAGGTGGGCGAGCTCGGGCTCTCGAGCGGCGAGACGCCGTACTGACGCGCCGCGTAGCTCGCCTTCATGCCGGCCATGCACTTTTTCAGCGCGATCTTGTGATCCACGATCGGGAACGGATAGTCCTTGCCGATGAGGCAGCCGGCCGCGCGTTGCACGGTCATGGGCGACTTCCAGGGCTCGTAGATGTACTTGACCGGCATGTCCTTGAGCACGGGGATGTACTTGCGGATGTATTTGCCCTCGGGATCCCACTTTTTGCCAAACGTGGACGGCGAATACACGCGGAAATACGCCGAAAAGAACGCGCTGGCGCTCAGCCAGAGCCAGTTGCCGCCATTGATACACCAGTCGTGGTCGATCAGCCGCTCCTGAAACACCTCCAACCCGCGCACCCACGAAATGTACAGATCGCCGCGCGTGAGAAAGCAAGCAACCGAGTGGCGCGCCAGGTGGTGCATCCAGCCTTCCTCGCGCAGCTGGATCATGATGGCGTCGATCCATGGGTAGCCGGTCTGGCCTTCTTTCCAGGCTTCAAACTGTGCGCGCGCCAGCTTATCGTCCTCGGTCAGGTCCTCGTCGCGATCGGGGATCGTATGCCAGCGCCAGTCGATCTGCAGGCATTGCGGGTTCTCCTCCATCTTGTCGAAGAACGGATTGGCGTGGCCGTTGCAGTAGAAGAACTCGCGCCAGAGCAGCTGCCCGTCCAGACTCACGGGCGGCGCCGACGAGGCCTTTTGGTGCCGCGCCTGGATCTCGCGCACGCGGTGGAAAAACAGCCGCGGCGACATGCAGCCGAAATACAGGTACGGACTGAGCGACGTGGTGGACGCCGACGGCGCCGTCTCGGCCGGTGACGTCTTTGGTTTTTCAAATTTGACCACGCGGCCTTCGTTTTTGCAAAACTCGTCCAGAATCGTCATCGCGATCTGCTCGCCGCCGTAGATGAACGAGTGGCGCGCCGGCGGCGTGTACCCGAACTCGGTCACGTCCGGGATCGTGAACGACTGCTCCGGACCGGCAACGAGCTCGATCTGCTTCCTCACTCGATCATCGTCCTGCGCGACCGCGCTCCAGTGGTCGACGATCTGCTGGTACAACTCGCTGGGCAAAGACGCTGGCTTGGGCAGCGTCTTGGGCGGGTCGAGCGGCTCGGGCGGCTCGGGGAAGGTCGCGATCGTGCGCAGAAACGACGTGTAGGTCTTGGGCGCCTTGCCGTGGTGCTGCGCGATCACGGCGTCGAGGTCGTAGAGCGTCGCGCCTTTGGTCACCTCGACATGGACGTTGAGCTTTGCGCAGAGCTCCAGCACTTTGTAGTCGCGCGCGATCGCGTACGGCTCGGTGACGCCGTCAAAGCACAGGTGCGTGATATCCCACGCGGGAAGCACGCGGCGCAGCACCTCCACGCCGTCGCCGCGCGCGATCAGCAGCCGCGAGTCGCGCGCTGCGATCGCGTCGGCCAGCGCCGACACGCTCTCGATCAGAAACTGGAAGCGGTTCACGCCGCACAGCATGATCTTGGGCCGGTGGATCACGTACAGCGGGATCACGGTCGCGCCCGCCGGCAGCGCGCGCCGCAGCGCCGCGTGGAGCGCCAGGTTGTCGTGGATGCGCAGATCGCGCCGGAACCAGACCAGCACGCGCATGGGGTTCGAATGGGTGGATGGCGGCGGTGGCTCTTGTGGAGTGAACTGTGCGGCGGCGGCGGCGGCCTCTTCCTCGGCGTCTCCTCTGTGCACGAGCGTTGCGAGCGGCAGCGTCGGCTCCTCGGCCAGCAAATGGCTCGCCAGCCCGAGCAGCGCCTCATCTTCCGGGTCTTCCATTGCGTTCGTACCTGTTCGTTGGGCCATTTGTTATAAAAGAGGATTAAGGTGCTGCTGGATGTTTTTAGGTTGGATACAGAATCTAGAAAGCGATCTGATTGGCTGAGACGAAATGGACTAAAATTCTCTCGGATCTGATATGCCAGTTTGTGGCAGTACGACATACTGACACCCACGAGACCAGCACGACCGCACTGTGGTCTTCCTCTCCACGTCCGAGCAAGCTGTTCGTCGCGGAATGAGAACGAGACGCGACGCGGACAATCCAAACGGCCAGGCGACTAAAACGTTCCACGTGGGAAGCCTCCGCATCGGACGGTTGGGGTTGATCTTTGATCAATCATGTTTCAACCAATAAATTATAAGTCCTCAGCCTGTTCGCGGTCGCTTCCTGGCGCCGGGCTGCCTGCCTCCGTCTCCTGCTCCTCCTGCTACACCTAGCTGCTCGTGCTGAGCAGCGAGCGCCTGCTTCTTCTGCTCCAAGTGGCACCGGTGCTTACCGTCGCGGTCGCAGCACGGCGTGAGCACGCCGTCGTGCTGGTGGGCGTGCTCGTGGACCCCGTCGAGCCACTGGACGCACTTCTTCATGGCCGACGGGTGGTCGATGATCGGGAACGGATAGTCCTTGCCGATGAGGCATCCGGCTGCGCGCTGGACGCTAAGCGGCGCCTTCCACGGCTCGAAAATGTACCGTGCGGGCATGTTCTTGAGCGCCGGGACCCACTTGCGGATGAAGTCACCCTGCGGGTCCCACGCCTGGACGTACATGGACGGCGAGTTGATCTGGTGATAGTCGTGGAAAAAGCAGCTCGAACTGACCCAGAGCCAGTTGCCAATGTTGATGGGCCAGTCCAGGTCGATGAGCTTCTCCTGGAAGAAATAGGCCCCGCGCAGCCACGAGATGTACAGGTCGCCTCTTGTGAGGAAGCAGGCGACCGCGTGGCGCGCGACGTGGTGCGCCCAGCCGTCCTGTTCGATCTGGCGCTGGACCGCGTCGATCCACGGATATCCGGTGCGGCCTTCCCGCCAGGCCTGAAGCTGGTCCATCGAGGTCTTGGTCGCGTCGGTCCACTTAGAGCTGTCGGTCGAGGGCATGTCCTGGAGCTTCCAGTTGATCTGCATGCACATGGGGTTGTCGTCCTGGGCGTCAAAATTCTTGACACCGACGCCAAAGCAGTAGAAGAAATCGCGCCACATGAGCTGCCCGTCCAGAGTCACGGGTGGCGGACCCTGGCGACCTGGGAACTTGAGCTGGATAAACATGATGCGGTAGAAGAATTCCCGCAGACTTAAGCAGCCAAATGCCAAGTACGCGCTCAGCGTGGTCGTCGACTGGGTCTCAGTACACGCTGGCGACGTCCGCGGTTTCTCAAAGAGACCGACGCGCTCTTCGTTGGCACAGTACGCTTCCAATTTTGTCAACGCCTCGGTTTCTCCGCCATACAAGAACGAGTGGACTGCTGGAACAGCGTGCCCAAACTCGGCCAACGTCGGTGTGGAGAACGGTTCCGACGCGTATTTCAGTCCGGTGAACACATCGGCCGCGATGGGCGCTGCGTACCGTGAGCAGAAGAGCGCGATCGCTGAGCAGAGTTGAGCTTTCGACAATTCCATAGACGGGACGGTGGCGGGCGTTGGCACGGGCAGCGGCGGCTGCGGCAATTCCTGGACAATCTTGACAAACTTGGAGAAATCCGTGCACACGGCGCCGCCGTTCTTCTTCAAAATGGCCTTCATGTCAAACAGCGTGCGCCCGTGGAACGTGTGCACGTTGACGTTCACGGCCTGCGCAATGCGGTTCACTTCCTGGTCGCGGGCGGTCGCGTACTGCATCACGAATTCTTCGTAGAACAGATCGGTGATGCCCCACGCTGGGATCACCATGCGGAGCACGTCGATGGCTTCTCCTCGGAGCACGATGAGGTCGGATCCTTTTTCTCGCAGCGAGTTCTTAAGGTCTTGCACGCATTCAAGAACAAACTGGAAGCGAACGGGGCCGCACTGTTTCTTTTCGGGCTTGTGGATGATGTACACGGGGATGATCTCGAGCTCGGGTTGCTGCAGCGCGGCCGACAGCGCCAGGTTGTCGTGCAGTCGAAGATCGTGGCGGAACCAAACGAGTGCTCGTCGTCGGCGACGGCGAGTTAACAGCGACGAAGGCGGCGAGGTTGGCACGACGACCGCGTGGTTAGTTTTAGACTCGCCCAAGTCAAGTGAGACGGTCGTCGGAGCAAGGGTCGTCGCGGGCGCCACCGTCATGCCGGCGAGCGCATCCCAATCGGCTTCGTCGAGCAGTGCGTCGTGCAAAAACGCATCCATCGTGGACTCGTCGTCGGCAGCGTCCAAGAGCTGCGTCGAGTTCTCAAGCGCGCCAGTTTCGCTGGTTGAATCAGACGGTGGTCGAACCTCCGGGACGCGCAGGTCGGACACCATGGCCGTTGCCGACTCCGTGGTCGTCTCGGGCTTGGCGTACACAGTCGCCACGGAGCCTGCTGTACTGTGGTCGATGATGCTGGGCGGCATGGGTGTCGAGGTGAAAACTAAGTCGCCACCCGTCCAGAGATCAGAAAATCGAGGCATCGAGTCGATCATTTGCGGCGGTGTCCCACTCTCAGCTCGCGGTCTGTCCAGTGCCCGGTCGAACTGCCAGGTGGGTCCAGTCTGCGATCAACGCCGTCGTTCGGGCAAAGTCCGCTGGCCCAGCTGACGCGGTGAGCGGCACGGAAGTGGCTACGAAGGCTGTCGATGTTCGATTGCTGCCTCCTCAATTGATCGTTGGAATTCATCGGTGTTCAACAGGATGGTTGTTGCTGACCAGCTGGTCGGCGGTCCAGATGGCTGCCATCTCAAACAATGGCGAGATTGGGGGGACTGGATTGGTTGAAAATATCGTAGCGACGTTGATTGGTGGGAACGACGCCAGTAGCACGTTCTAATTGGTGGATATTGGGTGACAGACTTTCGATGGGCCAGTGGCCCATGTGACCAGCCAGCTCAAGATCGCGATCAACAGAAAACGATCCCATAGCGGGTGGTCTAACCTGATCAAGGCGTTGAGGTTGAACATCGTATCACAAGAATCTATTGATAAAATCGTGATACTCGCGTCTAACATGTAGAAACTCAAATTTCACGAATACGACCTCCGCCGACTTAACCATGGCAGATGAGACCCACGAGCACCATTATCCAGTGCCTTGGTGGGCTAGATCCATATCCAGTGCCAGTCTATCCTTCGCGTACTTGTTCCCCAGAAGGGACAATGGCGATCGGGGTCTTGTGCAGCCTCCGCGTGAGCTCCTGGTCGTCGTACTCGACGGCGCCCTGCAGCAGCAGCAGTTCGTTCTCCGCGCGCCGGCCAAGCCGCCAGAGCAGTCGGCCGCACCAGCCGACCATGCTTATCACGCGGCTGAGCAGCAACGACGCCACGCGCAGCTGGAACGAGTGGCCCGCCAGCCGCAGCTCCAGCACCACGCGGTCGCCGAGCTGCCAGCGGCGCAGGAACACGAGGTCGACGGCCAGCGCGACTTGGCTCAGAATCAGCAGCGCCATCACAAAAGATGTTAACCGCATCGACACGCCAAGCGCGCCTCTGGTCGCGGGCAGCAGCGCGTCGATGGTCAGCACCCAGTGGCTCCACAGCAGACAGCTCCAGAGCGCGAGCGCACGCGCGTCCCAGCGCTGCAAGTGGCTCAGCGCCAGCGCCACTAGCGTGAGCTGCGAACTCACGAACCAAAAGTCAAACGACGTGAGCAGCAGGCGCAGCAGGCGCCGCTGAACCAGCGCGGCGCAGAGAACGAAGTTGGCGATCGACAGTGTGAAGGCCGCGAGTGAGAGCAGCCGACAGTGCGGTTGAGTGACCGCCACGAGCGTCAGCGCCACGCCAACGAACGAGACGAGTCGGTAGATGGACCGCGTCCACGCTGCGGCTCTAGGACGTTGAGTGAGCCAGCGTAGCATCGTGTGGACCCGTCTCCAGACCACGTCGTTGGCTCGGAAGACATGCTGAGAAGGCACCAGTCGAAGCTGCGTGGTAGTAGCAGCGGTGAGGTCGCGGGTAGGTGCTGCGGCGCTGGTCGTGGCCGCCACAGGGTCACTGCTTGCATGGCCGACGCGTGCGAGCCGCAGCGAGCAGTAGTAGGTGATACACTGTACGACAGTGGTGGTGGCGCCCGGCTGCTGCTGCTGTCTCCTCAGCCGCCGCATGGTCATGTGCTTTCGATGCGAGTTGCGCAGCAGCATGAGGATGATCGTGCCCAAGCCGTTGAGGATCACGTCGCGGCCGTCGAGTCGCCACTCGCTGAACGTCAACAGCCGCATCTGGACGCTCCTGTCAATCAGCTCGAACGCGATGAACACGAGGTACGCGACCAGCATCGCGCCCGAGAGCACCGACAGCACGATCGTGTTCTTGGTGCCGCGGTAGTTGGCGTCGATCAGCAGCGTGTGCTGGTAGCCAATGGCCGACAGCACCGGCACGAGGCCGCGAATGTCGCTGTACGTGAGTACGCCGCACACGGCGACCAGCACGTTGAGCAGCGAGAGGTACCAGAACTCGTACGTGTGGACCAGCAGCTTGACCATATCGTACCGCAGCACAAGCGTCGACGCGGCCAGAGGGCCTGTCTGCAGCACCAGCGCCAATATCCCCATCGCCCGGCCAGTGTGGACGTCCACAAACGAGCAGAGCCACCCAGGCACACAGCCCAACGCGTAACTGAGACCGATCAGGCGCCGCGAGCGGTGGAGCAAGAGGTTACAGCGCTTGAGTCCGCGCGGGCCGAAGAGAACGTTCTTGACGCCCTTGGCGCCGTCGAGCGAGCCCAGCGGTCGGCTGGCTGCGAGTACGTAGACGGCGTGTTCCAGTTCGTCTTGCTCCGCCGCTGGAACAGGTTCATGGGCGTGACACATCGTGATCGATCGACAGGACGCCCGACCGCACTCGCGCGTGGTCCCTGTCGCTTCGATTGAGTGCCTTCCTCGCTTTGTGCTCTCTCGTGCGTGCGTAAAGATGCGCTCACCACAGGGGGCGGAATAAATAGCACAGAGAGCTGGATAGACGACATACTCGAGTTTACTTCGAGGTTTAGCCGATGACGTTCAACAACAAGCACAGGTCGTTTACGTTTGACATGGGTTGGCGAAGTTACTTGGTCATCACCGCGCATAACTGTAACTCCGGATCGAGATCCAAGCAAATGATAATTTATTCTCGAGCCCAGAGCGCGACCTTCCTCACCTCCACGCTTAAGGTTAGTTCTCTCCGATACGGAAGCACTCGCGCAGCAGCACGTCCAGGACCTCGTCGCTGCCGAGCGTGGCGCGCCAGTTGAGACAAAACGCTTCAAACTGGTCGAGGCCAACGGAGCCGTCCGCCGAGCCCGAGAGCTCAAAGCTCGCGGCAAAGTCCTGGTACACCGCGTCGGCCGTGGTGAGCCCAAGCGCCACGTCAGGATGGAGCGTCGCCTGGAAGCTTCTGGCCATCGCCACGGGGAACACGCGGCCTTTCCCAGCAGCCTGCAGCGCGCCAAAGATGCGGCGGATGCTCTCGAGGTTCCGCGTGCTCAGCTGGCCCAGCAGCCCGGCGAGCAGCTTCTTGAGTGGCAGGCGGTTGTGCTGGTACTGGCTCTGCAGCAGCCTTGCGCCAATGCTGACCGGCAGGCCAGAAGACCCCAAACCGCCAGCGTCGTCCAGGTGCGGCTGCGCGTTGAGGTACGCAAAGAGCGCGGCGCAGTGCGCCTCGGCAAGAGCCAGTCCGAGCGTGCCGCCCAGAGCCTCGGCGCAGTGGGCTGCCGAGATCGTGCCCGTCTTGGCGTCGATGTAGTGCATCACGCGTTTGCGCAGCGCCACGACGTCGGCTATAGTCTTTTGCTGGAGCCGACTCCGCACAGAGTAAAAGACCGCGTCGCCTGCGACTGGCAAAATGGCAGACAACCCAGTCTGGCTTGGAGGCTGCTGCTGATTGGATACGGAGGCAGAAGCAGCCTGCAGTGGCCTTGCAAACGACGCGTCTTTGAGCGACACAACCTTCTTGCTGGCCGTCGTCGGCGGCTGTGTGAGGTCCATGGTCGAGGTCATCGCAATCTGCGAGATTGTCGCCTGGCCGCTCTCCTGCGCCTGCAGCCGCGCCTGGACGTGCTGACTCTGGACGCCCAGGTCGTCCCGCACCTCGCGCACCACCTCGCGGCCGTCGTCCAGTGTGACGAGCACGCGCCTCGTCGTCGTGTTCGCGCACCAGCCAGTGCCGCCGCTAATGTGCCAGGCGTTGCGCATCATGAGCTCGAAGTAGTCGTCGTCGTCGATACTCGCGCTAATGTTGTGGTAGTAGTGCGCCCACTGCTCAAACGTGATTTTGCCATTGTGGACGCCGTCCACGTCAAACGTTTCCAGAAATTCGCGGAACACGTCGTCTTGGGTCTTGCGTCCCGAGAGCACGTCCGGGTGCTTGCTGGCGTCGTAGGCCTCGACAATGTCGCTGGGCTCGAGCATGCCGTTGCCGTCTTGGTCCATGCGTCGGAACGCCTCGCGCACAAAGCCCATGCGCCGCTCGTTCATCGGGTCGCGCACGCCGTACAGAAACTCGCTCAGGTCGATCGCGCCGCTGCGGTCGCGGTCGAAATACTGGAACAGCAGCCGCGCGTCGGCGTCACTGAGCTCCAGCTCGCACGCGCGCATCGCCTGGCGGAACTCGACCACGTTGAGCGAGCCGTTGCCATCGTCGTCCATGTGCCGGAACTTGCGGCTGAGCCCGCAGAACCCGTGCGCGCCTTTGGCTTTGAGCGCCTTTTGCAGACGAGAGATGATGATCTGCACGCCCGCAGGCACGGCGATGGACGGGACGGGTGTGGGTGATCCGGTTCCAGTTCCAGAGGCGAGCGGCGGCGGCAGCGAGCCACGACGGCGCTGCGCGGGCTGTGTCGAGATTTGCAGTGGCGCCGGCGGCAGTGAGTTGGTGGGCGCTGGTCCAAGACACATAGCGATCGAGCTGCTCGAGTTGTTCTTGGTGCGCGCCGTGGCCTGAGGCGGCGCCTGGGGCCGCGCGGAATGATCCAAAACGTCGTAAAAGCTCGATTTTTGGATCATCCCAGCGCCGCGCGCCGCCATCTGCGCCGCGAGCACGCGCGCCGCGTCGCTCTTGTGGACGCCTAGATCATTCTGCACCTCCTCGATGGTCATCGTGACCCCATCGGCGTGCGTGACCAGCAAGCGGCGGTTCGTCGAGTTGGCGCACCAGCCAGAGCCGCCGCTAATGTGCCAGGCGTTGCGCATCATAAGCTCGAAGTAGTCGTCGTCGTCTAGGCTGGCGCTGATGTTGAGGTAGTACCGCGTCCACTCGTCAAACGAGACCTTGCCGTCGCGGGGCCCGTCTACTTCAAAGCTCTCAAGGAACTCGCGGAACACGTCCTCCTGGGTTTTGCGCCCCGAAAGCACCTCCGGGTGGCGCCGCGCGTCGTACACGTCGACAATGTCGCTCACTTCGAGCACGCCGTTGCGGTCCTTGTCCAGCAGATCGAACGCCATGCGCACAAACAGCATGCGCCGCTCGTTCATGGGCTCGCGCACGCCCAGCAGAAACTCCTGCACGTCGATCGCGCCGTCGTGGTTGGTGTCAAAGTGGTGGAACAGGTTCTGTACGTCGTGCGTGGACAACGTGGCCACTCTACACTCGCGCAGCGCGCGCGTAAACTCGTCCAGGCTGAGTGAGCCGTTCTGGTTCTCGTCCAGCTGGCGAAACTTGCGCTGCAGCGAGATGAAGCCCACGACGCCCTGGTCTTTGAGCGCCGCGCGGAGCTGGTGGATGATGCGCCGCAGGTCTTTCGACTGCGAGGCGCTACTGCTACTGTACGGCTGAGCCTGGAACGTGGGCGACGCCGGGTGCAGAATGCCGTGCTTCTCGCACGCCAGCACCGACGTGTGGTGGTCGCCCAGCTCGGGCTGGAGCACCGCAAACGTCTGGCGCGAGTTGTGGCCCGTGGTGAACCCACGGAGCGCGCGCTTGTCCACTGCCGTGGGTGTGGTCTTCAATGTGGTCGTCATCGCGGTCGCAGTCGTCGGTGGAGAAGGCAAGTACGCCAGCTGCCACGAGTTGCGCACCAGCAGCTCAAAGTAGTCGTCGTCGATCACGAAAAAGCCCACGTTGTGGTAGTAGTTCTCCCACTGGACCAGCGAGACGCGGCCGTCGGCGGCGTCTTCCAGGTCGAAATTCTCGATAAACTCGTGGAACACGAGCTCCTCACTGGCGCGGCCGGCGATCACGTCCGGGTGGCGCGCCGCGTCAAACTGCTGCACCACGTCGCTGGGCTCGAGGCTTCCCGCGTCGCCACTGTTACAAGTGTTAGTTAACGACTGGAACGCAAACTGCACCAGCTCGAGGCGGCGTGCGCTTAGTGGATCGCGAATGAAATCCAACGCCACGCCAACGGGGATCGCGCCGCGGTGATGGTCGCGGTCCAAGTGCCTGAAGAGCACACGCAAGTCGCTTTCGCTGAGCTGGATGCGAGTCGACCCCTCGGTCGGCTCAAGCGCCTGCTTAAACTCGGCCAGCGACAGCAGTCCGTCGCCGTCGCGGTCGCCCGCGCGGATCTGCCGCGTGAGCTCCACGAGGCCACGCAGGCCGCGCGACTTGATGGCACCGCGCAGTCGTGTGAGCACCGACAGCGTGCCCGGGTCCAGTGCCTTCACCACCGAGCGTGTGTTCGACGGTCTTGAGTCTCCAGGGCGAGGTGACGTCCTTGCGTTGCTGCGAGGGCTGGGTGTGGGTGGACGCAACGACGGGTCCACCATACAGGCGGCAAACTGTGAGCCTTTAAGAAACTCCTGGTTGGTGTGGACGGCCTTGGGCGACGGCGCCTCGCCGTTGAGGCTCTGGCTGCGATGCAGGCGCGGAGGCACCGCCGACGGCGATGTCCCGGGTGCTGGTGCTGGAGACGTAGTCGTGGTGGTGATGGTGAGACCCGAGTGCTTGGAGTCATTGAGCGCCTGCAGCAGCGACAGCGGCGCTACAGCCGCCGCGTGGCTGTGGCTGCTGGCGATGCCCTTGGCGCTCGTGGCCTCACTCAGCGACACGCGCGGCGTGGCCTTCCAGACGCGCTTGAGCACGAGCTCAAAGTACTCGAGGCTGGGCACGTGGCCGCTCACGTACTGAAAGTAGCTTAGCCACTGGTACTGGTTCACAAACGCCGACGCGCTCGTGGTCGACTTGGTGAGCAGCTGGAACGACGCGAGGAACTCGTCGTGCACCTGCGCGGGCGTCTTGTCGCCAAACATGACGCTCGGATGCTTGCTCGCGTCGTGGAACGTGACCACGTCGAGCGTCGCAACGTAGCCCACGTGCTCGCGGTCCAGCTGCTCAAACACGCTCAGCACGAGCTCCAGCGGACGGTCGGTCAGCGGACCCTACACAGTGGCACATTAATAAGGGTCAGTTCGACGCCAGTGTGTCTTTGTACACAAAAAGTAGCTTATAAACCCGTACACAGAGCAGGTTCTTGACCGCCTCGGCGGTCGTGCGGCCTTCATCCGCGCTGCTGAGGGTGCGTAGGATCGCTCGGGCGTCCTACCATGACCACAGCGTTTGTTAGTCAACATTACAACGTATTCGCCCGCATTGAGAACCTTTAAATCCAGCCACGTACCACTTCCGTCACATTGAGCTGGTTGTCCACAAACGCGCGCTTGAGCGTGGCGCGACCGATGCCTGCGCCTGTGCTGTCAGTGGCCTGCGCCTTCTCCAGGCTCATGCCCAGCTGCACCCATGCGCTACAAAGAGAAAACGAAAGGCATCCATTAAGAACAGGCACCCCTGACAAGAGTCAGGGCGACGTGACGCACACCAGGCCCCGCTGCCGGAGCGTGGTCTGCAAGGACGCGACGAGGCGGTCGACGTCCACTTCGCTCGCGTTCTCTTGCTGCGCGGCGTTCCACTGCGTGAGCGACGTCGGCGCCTTGGTCGTCATTGCCGTAGCGTGCTGCCTGGGAAGAGAACCGCGAATGGCCCCACCTCTGGGGCCTGGAGACTGAGGGATAGATAGAGAGAGATGGCTTGCTGGGAGGCTAAATCTGGAACACCAACAGTGATGGAGATGCTGGCAAACCGCCGTGAGAGAAAATAGCGATTGGCTCGATTCGGGATGACACCCGATAGATAGGCATGCATGCGCACCTTGTGTGGGGGTTGGGGAGTTGGGTTGCCAGCCAGCGGTCAGTCTCTCACACATCGATGAAAGGCATCTTGATGATGCGCGACCATCAGGCAAAAATGTCTCCGTCAATCGAATATGCAAGAGACGTATGTCCTGGCTGAGTGCTCCTGAAAAAGTCGGGACTCCCGGCCATCGCACGGCACAACACGCCCAAAGCTTCAACTCATTCCGCAATTCGCGCTCTCCAGTTCAAGTCCCTTTTCTCCCCACACGATGAAGTTGCTTTCGGTCTCGGCGCTCGCACTGGTCGCTGCCTTTGCTGGCTCTGCGAACGCCCAGGACGCCACGTCCGCGCCACCGCTCGTCGAGGCCGTCATCGCCGGTCCAGCGCCAGCCCCGGCCCCAGCCCCAGCCCCAGCCCCAGCTCCAGCTCCGGCCTCTGCTCTCAGTGAGGAGGCGTCGACCATCGCAGCCGTGGCGGCGGCAGCGGCTGCTGAGGTATTGGCGTCCAGCGCGTCGACGGCGAGCACCGGGTCGCTGCGTGAGAGCCTCGTGGGCGGACCAGCTACAAGCGAGTACGAGTACGAGTCGGGCTACGACAAGAAGAAGAAGAAGAAGAAGAGCTACGGCTACGACGACTATGGCGACTATGACAGCTACGACAGCTACGGCGACTATGGCGCGAAGCACTACGGCATCTACGGCGGCTACGGCGTGTACCCGTTCGGCTATGGTGGGTACGGTGGTGGGTACGGTGGTGGGTACGGTGGTGGGTACGGCGGCTACTATGGCGCGTACCCGTACGGCTACTATGGCGCGTACCCTTACGGCTACGGCGGCTACGGGTACCAGTACGGGTACTACCCGAACGGCGTCTACAGCTCCAGCTACTGAGCTGCTGCTACCTTGGCCACGTCACGCGTTGTCTGTGTGTTTCCTCCCAGTGAGATCTGCTTGTGGTTTCGAAAACAACAACGATCAAGCAAAACATGAACGGAATGTGATTTTCTTTCTCCCTCGCTGTGCCTATCTTTCCTTATCGTTCTATGACCGTATTGTATCCGTCGACCTCTCTCTCCCTATTAAAGCTCCTTCTTACGAATGTAGCCGCTGGAGCAGAACGCGGGCTTGGACACATAGCGGCGGCCGAGCGAGCGGAACGAGCCCTTCTTGAGCATTAGATACCCGAGCACTGCGAACACGAGGGCTGAAGCAATCGCGCCGTCGCGCATCCGCGTCGCCAGGTCTTCGTGCGGACGCCAGCTCACGCTCGCGCTGATGATCACTAGGCTCGCGACGCCTATCTCAATCACCATGCTGAGCATCGTGTGCCGCTGCTGGAACGAAAAGGGTGACTCGTCGCGGCGGTCAGGCGAGTAGTTGCCCACCAGCAGGTCGTACGAGTCCTGGCGCACGCCGTCGGCAAAGTTGTTGAGGTAGTAGCGCGTGACCGAGTTGACGCCGTCCTGGATGGCGCCAGCGAGCGTGCGCTTGCCCGTGCGCGTAAAGTCGGTCTTGAGCGCGCCCGTACCGGCATACATTTTGCTCACGTAGTCGGCGTTATCGGCCCACGTGTTCTTGAACACGATCTCGAACGCATCGTGCGGCGAGTCTAACACCGTGGTGGCCTTGTCGTTGTAGAGCCCCAGCGCCATTAGGGTCGTGCGGCGCGCAAAGAGGGACATGACCACGTTCGTTCGGTCCAAGTTGTCCATGCAGTTGACGCGGAACACGCCCTTCTGGCGCGAGATGAGCCGCCCTTCGCCGTCACACTCGAACCAGCCGTACTGCGTAAACTGGTCGTTGACCTCGGTCAGCAGCTTGGATAGATTGCCCCACTGCATCTTGCGGCACTCGTGGTGGAAGTCGAACCAGACGTACACGATGGGCTCGGCGAACAGCGACGCCTTGGCCGAGTTCTTGCTGGCGCTGCCGCCGTTGCCGCTGCCACTGCCGGTCGATGGCGACGAGCCGTGGAAGCTGACGGAAGTGGAGACCGCTGCGCCGGCCAAGATGGGCGCAGCGTTGGACAGCGACGCGGACCGCGCTTTGGTGGGCGAGTTGCTGCCGCTCGCGTAGCCGTTGCTCACGGACCCTCCACCGCCGCTGCTATTGTGGCCGCCGTAGATGCTGCCGTCGCTCGCGTGGCTCTGCTGGTTGTATTTTTTCACGTACTTGCCATAGGCCGTGCCGAGCTGCGCCTGGTCGCGGATAGTGTTGGTCTTGCCTTGCTTGTCGATGAGATTAATCACCGTGACGTGGCCGTAGCGCTGGATGATGTTGTCCATGTGCGCGCGGAACGCGAGCTCGTTCCAGTCGACGATGCTCTCGCTGCCGCTGAACGCGTAGCGCGTGCGGGGCATGTACTTGAGCGTGACCACCTGGTCCCAGTACAGCGGGATCGAGCCGCGGATCTGCACGTACGAGCAGATGGACCGGTTGGGCTTGACCAGCAGCATCTCGGTCTCGGCGAAGTTGGCCACGCACCCGTCTTTGTCCACGCCGCGCACATTGAAGCGCGTGCCGACGCGACGCCAGCTGCGCCGCGTGAAGAACAGCACGTCGCAGCGCATGCCGCTCACTTCGCACTTCTTCAGCACCTTGACAAAGCCCGAGATGACCGGAACGATCCAGTTGTGCAACTGCAGCTCGATGAATTTGGCCATCACCGGTTTGTTCCAGAAGAAATCCTCCTCGGCTTTTTGCCACAGGGGCAGTTTCTGCGCATTGGCCGAGGTGTAGTGGCTCGCGCGCCGCTGCGCCGAGAGCGTGAGGTCGTAGTCGTAGCTGAAGTAGAACGTGCGCGACGCGATGACCGACTGCAGCATGCGGATGTACTCGCTCTCGTCGTGCTGCTCGCGCTTGGACGCGTGCTTGTCGAAGCTGCGGCGTGCGGCCGCGCTCACGGGAACCAGCGCGAGCTCCAGCACGCAGTACATCTTTTCGGAGCTCGGGCCCGAGCCGATGACGCGCGCCTCCTTGATGACGGCCAAGTAAGGCCCGCTAAGCAGCGAGTAGACGCCGTACACTGCGTGGATGGTCATGCAGTTGGGGTCCTGGCGGTCGTCAGCCACATTGGCGATGGCCTCGATGCCCACGGCGTTGGCGTTGGCCGCGGCGCCCACGCCCGCCGAGGCCGACGCGTTGGCGTCGGCGCCAACCGACACACGCAGCCAGCCGTTGGCACCGGCGCGGCAGTCCTCCAGTAGCAGCTCCGTGCTCTCCACGTGGACCTTGAACATGCCTCTTGCTTGGTTATCGCTTCCGTCAAGCGGGGCTTTGCGTTGGAAAATGATCAGGGTACGTACAGGGGGTTACAACTTGCGAAATTTGACTACGGGGAAGTCAACGATTCCACAACAAAGACTTCATCTGGACGGACGCCAGTGGGTTATTTTAGGACAACCTGCAATGCCAGCTCTGGTCGACGGATTTGGGACGCTCTGTTCCGCTGGATGCTAGATGGCTTCGCGGAAGCCGATGGAGTGCCGAGAGAGATGAGGACTGTTGACATCTATAGGCGATGGTGCCCATACAGTACTGATGGTGGTGTGGGCAACTGGGACATGAAGCGTCATTCATGTTTTTGTACTTGGTGTTTACGGAAAGGAAAGATTTCCACATTTCGAACCCACTACAGTATGCGATGTTGAGAACCTCCCTTTTTTTCCAACATTTTCAGATCTCTATGCTGAACGCTGATCCCCTGACGCATGCATGCATCTTCATGCTGACTCGACCAAGGATCGAGTCCGAATTCAAGGAGGGTATCAACACCGTCACGACGACGTTGGGCGAAGCGGAGCAATGATTTTTATTAGAGTGAGCCCCAAAGTGTAGAGAACGAAAAACATAAACTGGTTTTTCTATGGGCGAGTACTGGGAACGCTCGCTTGCTGCTTGATATGTGTGCTGGATGGCTTGTTGTGCGTGTGTGTGTGCCAGCTTCGGTTGCTTGCGATCGCGCCTCGATAGATTGTTCGCAAGGCACGCACCTCGGGGTTTTAGGATTGGTATTTGCGCAGGGAACGACGCTTTCGCGCCCCAAACGACTTGACCGAGACGGCGTCGGCCTCGTCAAACGCGTGGCAAGTGTCCGGTTTCTTCTGGCGCACGAGTGGCGAGAACGAGGTCGCGACCTCCACGGGCAACAACTGCGGCAGCGGCGTCGTGGTAGCGGGCGCGCAAGTGCTGCTCAGCACGTCCGCGTAGGTCCGCGCGTTCTTGTCTTTAACTGGTGTCTCGTCGTCGATCACCTCCCATTCGTCCTGAACGAAAATCCACTGCTGCATCTCCGGACGCGACTCCGAAACCTCGTGCCACTGGTCGTCGTCGCTCATGTCAAGGTCGCTCTGGACAGCCGCCCAGTCCACAAGCACCAGATCGGCGCGCTCAGGCGACTCGTCCGCGCTCCGCGAGATGTCCCCGAGCATGGACGCCGCGACGTCCATGCGGAACTGCGCGGTGATGAGCACATCTTCCACGAGCTCCATGGGCAGCGACGGGAAAACCTCCTGCAGTACCGTGAGGATCTGGACGTTGGCGACCGAGCGCATGTCGCTGGATCCGTCGCGCATCAGCCCGACGCTCGAGAACAGCGACCCACGCGCAAGCTCCAACTCGTCCATGTCGGTGGTGTAGCGGGTGCGTGGGCGACTCCGGATTGTACCCTTCCGGACGGCGCGCTCGAGCGGGGTGGACGCTGGACGCGTGGATGTGTGCTGGTTCTGGTGCTTCATTGTGGATTGTACGGTTGTTGGGAAAAGTAGGTAGGAACGCACGGACGTGTGTGCTGTTCCGTCTGAGAACGAATTCGAGTGCCAACTGCGGAGGGGGAGTGGAGAACGAGAATGAGGAGCGGAGAGGAGAGGAGGGGGTGTCACGACCTGGGAAAGGGGGCGTGCGTAGGTCAGCTTTGTGTTGGTCGCTCGCTGTCGAATTGCGTTGGTGTTGGTCCGGGTCGACGCGGTTGAATGGGTTGGAAAGTTGAGGAATGCGATTCCTCCAATCCGCGAAGAGCTGCGACGCGGAAAGAACAAACTGGAATGGACAGAACAACTGCCGCGACATTGAAGAGAACTCGACTGACCTTCACTCTCACATCCCGCCGGAGAAACCACGCGAACGTGCGGAGAATATGTTGCTGGGAGTGGGCCAAACAGAATCAGAACGTTTGCGCCAACACAACCTGACACCAACAACTCAGAATGCTGACGTCGCTGGCGTCACTCGTAGCTGACTATTCCTCCAATACAAAATAATACGGAAGAAGGAGAGAATATATTCAATTTGAAGGTATATGGAATTTAAAGGACCAAAACACCCCGACAGCCTATCCGTTATTAGGTTTTCACAAGGTCATCCGACTAGCGAAAAATTGAAGTTCAAATGGAATGCAATCACTGTATACACCAGCATGTCTTCAGCCTGTCTTCAGTACATCAAGATGGACCCTCACAAGGCCCGAGAACGATCAAAAATCAGAACTACTTTCCGAGCGTGATACCAGAGCATCAGTCGCGCAGGCGGCGGTTGCACTTGGAGGGTGTTTTCGACGCTTCACCAGCCGGGGCGTCGGTTGTTGGCGCCTTCGTGGTAACGGTTGGGGCCTTCGTAGTGCTGGCCGGCTTCTTCGTGGTCTCCTCAGGAGTAGGGGTGGCTTTGGGAGTGTTTGCAGGCTTCGTCGTCGGCGACGGAGCCGATGGCGAACTACCACTTCCGCCCTTCAGCGGAATGCAGTTCTCTGTTGCATCCACACCACATCGTCAGACACATAATCTACTGCGTAGTCATTCATCAAAAAATCACGTACTGTACGACTGCCAACGCTTGCCTCCGTCCTGGAGACCGAGCCAGTAGAATCGCAGGAGACATGAGCCGGAGCACTTAGAGAAGTCCACTTCAAACGATGTGGCCGAGCCAAATGTCTTCTCACAGTCGTCGTCGTGGAACGCCAGCACGTCGTCGAACCACACCTCGCACGGACCAGCGTGTTCGATGGTACTGGCGAGCGAGATCTTGCCGCTGCTTGGGATGGCCTTGGGCTTGGCCGTCTTGATGGAGTTGCCGCACTCGGGGCCCTTGTCCTCGAGGAACGAGCGTAGGTCCTTCAGGCCTTTCTCTTTGGCGACAGCAGCGTACTGCGCACCGGTCTTGAAGGTGCCTGTCCACGGCGGCTGGAACTCGGCGACCCAACTCGACTTGGACACGCCGGATGGGAACTCCGCCAGCGGCTCGGTGAGGTACACGTGAGCCTGACCGGTCTGCAGGCAGACGGCAGTGGCGAGGAGGGCGAGCGAGCTGGAAACCACACGGGTGGACAACATGGCGACTAGAAGAAGAAGAAGAAGACTTGTGGCCTGAGCTGGAAAATCCAGAATGGACCATTGCGAGGTTGCCCGCGTTGAGGGATAGATCGGCAGACTGATGGACCGCATCCAGTGAGCTGCTGACTAGCCTGACAGTGCGGTAAAGACAGCTGTTCCGCGACAACAGCAACTGCTGGTTGGTTATGGCATGGACTTGAAGGAAATCAGTCTGCGTTTCCTCTCCCTCTGCCTAATCACGCCGAAAATATCCGGTGCATCCAGGTGGATCACGCTGAATCAAAAAGAGTCGGATCAGCTGCCGATTCTGCTATAATAGTAGATCCACTGATCGTTGTCGCCTAGAAATGTTATCCACTGGTTTAATGTCCAGGACAATATTGGTTGTTGAAGAGTTTATGGTCCTCTATATTCGATATAAATTATTTGAAATCGCCGTAGTTTTCGACGATAGTTGTAATAAATTACCGCAAACTTCCATGCATACTGTACGGCGCTTCAAGATACAGCACATCCACAAAATCAAACCAACATGGAGACCCACCATGACGCGGAAAAAGCTATCTCTCTCGCATCTCTGCGAGTGTGGCAGCGCGAAGACGACCAACCAAACAACGCTACGTACGATCCACCGCCCCCTACCTATGCGATCCCATCTGGCTCCCCACAGCCGCCGTTTGCCCACGACGCGCATTTAAACGCACGTGTCGTGCTCTGGAACGGCCCGATCTGGCGGCTCCAGGCGGACGCGATCGTCAACCCGACCAACGAGGCGCTGCGCGACACCTCTGGACTGAGCCGCAAGATCCTGGAGGCCGCTGGGAAGGAGATCTGGACCGAGTGCGATTCGGCCGGCCAGTGTCGCACTGGCGAGGCCGTGGTCACGCGCGGCTGCCGGCTGCCGGCGCGGAAGCTCATCCACACTGTCGGTCCACGATACAACCCTCAGTACCACAACGCGGCCGAGCACGCGCTCCACATGTGCTACCGCGCCTCGCTCAGCGCCGCCGTCGAGCACAAGCTGGCCAGCGTCGCGTTCCCGTGTCTCTACGCTAAGAAGAAGAGTTACCCACGCGACGAGGCCGCCCATATCGCGGCGCGCACCGTGCGACGCTTCTTGGAACACTACCGAGAGGATTTCTCGCTTGTGGTGTTCTGCGTGGACTCGCTGGATGACGAGCTCGTGTACGAGGCCGTTCTGCCGCTCTATTTCCCGCGGAACAAAAGCGACGAGCAGCGGAGCGCGACCATGCTGGCTACACGCGAGCTGGGTGACGCGTTCGGCGAGCCAGTGATCGAAGAACGAAGGATTCGGATTGGCGATTTCATCGCCAAGAACCCAAACGGAGCAGACGACGAGCCAGACGAGCTCAGCGACGACGAAGATGCAGCGGTGCAAAGCTTCTGCGAGATGTCGGCGGATCCAGACGTCGAGCGGCTCGAGCGGCTCAAGCAGCTGCAGGATGCGCGTCACAGGCAGCTGCTCCAGAGCCAGCAGATCAAGCAGGAGGCGCTCACGTACCAAACCGCACTAGCCAAGGCGCAGCAGCAGGACTTTGGCGATCTTGGCAAGATGAGGTTTTTGTACAACGCCGGTGTGGACCACTCGGGCGATCCAGTGATCGTGTACATGGCGAGCCGGCTACGAGTGAGCGACAAAATAGACTTGGACCGTGTGATGCTGTTTATCATCGGCACGATGGACGCGGTCGTCGATAAGAGCTACAGTCTGCTCTACGTACACACGGCGGCGACCAGCGGCGACGAGACGCAGCTCTCGGCCGCCTGGCTCAAGCGGCTCTTCAAGACGTTTTCGGCGAAGTACCAGACCAATCTCCGCTTTTTTTATATGTACGAGCCGACCATGTGGCTTAAGCTGCTCGTGTTGGTCGCCAAGGGCTTTGTGAGCAGCGCGTTCTACAAGAAGATCGTGTATCTCGCCTCTCCCGAAGACATCAATCATGTCGCGAGCTCGCTCGACGTGCCGCATTACATGGCACCGTGCGTTTACCAGATATTTACGCAAAGAAGAAGATCCAGCGGCTAACATACTGTGAAATTCTGTTGTAGGACGAGACAAGAGGCACCAGTAGCGCCAACGCGAGAGGAGCCGCAGAACAACAACAACGATGGTACCAATGGCACTGGGCCTTCGTGCCCGACGTTGTTCCCTCGAAAGCCCGAGGTGATTGTGTAGACGATAAGTGCTCAAACGTCGGGAGCCTGCTGTTGCCAATATATTTTAGTTGGCTGCTTGCTGCTGGTACTGGAATCGAAAGTAGGCGTGGAACCGTTGAGCATGCAGTCTTCTATAGCGCCAGTGGACGGTGCGCGCGTGACGCATGCCGCACGAGCAGAAGCGACTGCGCGTCCGAGCCGGCGACCAGCGTGTCGCTGCCGGCGTGGAAATCCATGGTCCGCCACGGCAGGAAGCTCGATGCGAGTGGCTGCACCTGCAGCCCAGCACCCGGGTGGTGCGAGTGGACGTGCTTCTCGTACTCGACGGCCTCGCTGGCGGGACTGTTGTGGTGGAAATCCCACGCCAGCACGGTGGCATCGTCGCCGCCAGAGAACAGCAGCCGCGGCGAGGTCTGGTGGATGGCGAGCGCGCGAACTGGCCAGTTAGATATCTATCCAGTTAGTGCCACGGTCGTACGCAAGATCGAAGATACCTCGGTGAGCTAGCGCACCTGCTCGCTGGTGTTTGGCCTCAACGCGGAACGGAGCATCGAGACGACGCAGATCCCAGAGCGCGACGCGGCCATCGTCGCTGCCTGTAATCAGGAGCTCGGGCCGCGTCGGGTGCGTCTCCAGTGTCGTGAGTGCGCATGTGGCATTGGGACTAGACAGCAGCATCACCATCAGTACACAAATCCGAACAAAAGAATAGTTTTCTATGGCATGAGACGGTAGCGTACTCGGAAGTGGTGGCAACGGGGAAGTTTTGGTTGGCGTTGATGTCCCAGACGCGCAGCTGCGCGCCCGGCGCCGTGCCGACCGTCGCGACCACGCTCTCTCGCGCGAGCATCTTGACGCCGTTGATCGCTAGTCGGCTCGAGTCGCCGTTGCGGATCACCTGCGCGATGAGCGCCGCGTCGTCGTCAAAGCGCAGCCACGCAACGCCGCCGCATTCGGACGCCGCGACCAGCGTCGCGCGGTCACTGCTCACGTCCAGCGCTGTCGCGGCGCTACCGAAGAGCTTCTTCCACTGTGGCGCTTCTAGTGGCGAGAGTACGTCCGCACTGCCATCACCCACGCGGAACGCGTGCACGCCCCCGGACGATGACGCGCTGAAGAGCAAGTTGGCCCGGCCGCCGCTGGACGACGCAAACCGCAGCGCGTTGACCTCGCTGTCGTGAGAGATCTCCGCGACTGTGTTCAGTTCCACGCCGCCGCAGCCGCGTTTCCGCGAGGATGTTCCAAGCTCTGCACGCAGCGCATCCTCCTCGGGGGAGCTCACCACGGGCAGATACAGCGCCAGTGAGTGGTCGTCGCCCACCGCTAACAGCGGCAGCGCCTCCCGCGCGTCGTCACCGTTTCCACCACTGGAGACGTGTGCGTCCTTCAGAAAGCACAACGCGCGCGCGCTCTCGCCAACAAAGAGCGTGGAAACAGCTGGAGCGGCCGCCGCCCGAGCTGGCATCTTGTCGTAGCTGCTCAGCATTGTGGGCAAACCACCAAGTGTGTTGGATGGCGCAAATCCCTCGATTATGTGGTATCGTTTAGTAGAGGCGATCAGATGCACAGAACCCGACTCAGATCTGACACAATGGCAACAACCACAACAAGGTGCTGACACAAACGGGGAGCAATGCACACAATCTAATACCGTGCTGGATATGCTACGCAGTTCACAAGAGGCGCGAATCCAGAACGTCTAATCGCCCCACTCATAGTTACGTAAACCCCACTGGTGTTGTGGCCGGTGGGATGTGGAGGAGTGGAGGGGAGGTGTCGTCTACTCGGCCTTGGGGGCACGGCGGCGCTTGACCTTGCTGTCGCCGTTAGTGGTCGCGGGCGCCGCCGGCGCGTGGCTCTCCTTGTCCTTGTCGTCGTCCTCGTGCTCAGAATCGCTGCGAATGTCCTTCTCGACGTTTCCTTCCTGGAGCGTCTTGGCCACCATCTTGGCGATGAGCACGCCCCAGAAGATGTGCAGCACGAGCAGCAGGCCGAGAAAGCCCGAGAACGCCACGTAAAACCACCACCACGTGATGGCGGGCAGCCCGTGGTATGAGCCCTTGAGCTGGATGGGCACAATGATGTCGTCGTAGGCAATCGTGTACACCGACCAGAGGATGTTGTAGCCGTAAAAGCCCCAGCGCACGATGAACCACATGACCGCAAACGTGCCGAAAAAGATATTGGCCAGCAGCTCCCACTCGAGGTATACAAAGATCTTGGCTACAACCAAGCATGTAGTAGTGTTAGCAAATCGTTTCGGGCCACAGCAATAAAAAGGGGGGAAATAAACACACCTGTCTCGAGCAGCAGGTCGTTGACCTCGTGGATCATGAGCACGCACATGCCGACGCGCGTGAGGTCGAACGCGTAGCTCGTGATCATGAGCGTGACGGTCGCAAAGTGGTGCACGAGCATCTCGGCGTTGTCCTTGCGCTTGACGAGGTAGTGGTTGTTGGACAGATTGAGCATAAAGTCGACGGACTGGAGCCAGAACGCGATGTAGACCATGTAGTGCCAGCGGCGCAGCTCGGTCGTGGGCGACGGCCAGTCCTTGTAGTACTGGTGCGGGTTCATGAACCAGTCCTCGCCCCAGCCGATGTAGAGCCCGAGCAAGAAGAACGTGCCCACGGACGCGTTCTTCCACATGGACTCGCGCATCTTGTCGCGCTTGTCCTTGGTGATGTAGTTGTTGCGCACCAACCAGTTGGCCGTCGGCGTGATCAGCAGCTTGTCCCACACGAAGTGGTAGGCGTAGAGCCCCACGAACGACACGCCGAAGCGCGTGGCCTCCTCCGTGGGGTCGCACGACGTCAGGTAGCACGGCATGGGCGAGGGCAGCGCAGGCGGACGATCGAGAAGTGAGACCGAGGAGTGGAGGGGGGAAGCAACGTGGCCGGATGGGGATGGAGCTGCTCGTCCAGAAGGCGCGGATGAGGTGACACCGCTGCCGCTAGGAAACATAGGGTGCATTTTTTGTTCAAAACATAGTGGTGTGTTTACTCTGAAACGTGAGATACTTGAATTTGGTATGCGTGGGATAGTCACACAATGTTTTAAACGATCTGGTTGAAAACAGTGCTGTCACAGAAATGAGGGAATGACGTGGACCTTTTGTGAGGGGTTGTCCTTGTTTTGGACGTGAATGAGGTGGCTCCATCCACTGCAGTTGTATAGTGACGTGACCATCAAGCTCTCCAACTACCGTTGGTCTCGCTTTGTGGGAATAGTAGTCCAGTTTCAGCATCATACCGTATGCTCCGGATATTAAGGGAGACTAACAACCCACATTCAACTCTGAGCAGTATTGAGAATCTCACTTATCTCAAGCCATCAGCTCCCGTTCACGCCGTCCACAGCTGACTCGTCAGCTTCGTGTCACGACATCCGCTCTGTGCGGCCGTCTCGACCCACACAATGTGTTAGCAGCTTCAGAGCTTGCTGCCGTCGCGTTCCCCGTCGGGTCGCTCGTGGTCTCGTTGGTTAGTGCGCTGCAGTAACGATGGTCTGTTTGTCGACTCGAATGTCATCCAGTTGAAGACTTTACGCGTTGCTGCCATGCCATTATTGGTTCCAGTTCAAGTGCGCTGTTCGTGTGGGCAACGTATTTTCTTTGGAGGCCCGGGCTCCACGTCAATGATGCAACGGGACTCTCGGTCGTGTCTGGGTTGCTCTCAAACTGCCACACTCGATCGGCGATGTCTCGTCGGCAAGCGAAACGCCCCTTGTTGTTCAAACCAATGTGCCACGGGCAGAAACCTCAAGCGGCTGGACAAGAACAGAGCACAGGAAGAAGAAGTCGTGGCGGAGGCCACGTGGAAGCTCTGCCAAGCACGGAATCCGCATCATCATCACCGCCGAGGCAATTTTTCAGAGCATTCCCGTCTCCTCGCGGGGCTGGAGTGAGTGCTGCTGCTTAACCTCCAATTCGCCAGTACGCCAATTCGATTCTCGTCTTTGTCACTCATATAGCATTCTTCGATTTATTCAAGATTCACTTCGTCAGAATGATTTTTATTTGTTCATGAGACTGAGATATCTCTAATGTAAAGAAATGCAGTGGGCTGAAATTCAAAGTATGATCGTGTCCGCCGCAACATCCTTCAACAGGGCGAAGAGTCGAACGGGCACTAGTTTCAGTCCTCAGCGTGAACTACTTGTACAATGAATGCAGGGAGGCTGAAGAATGTACTCCGTGAATATCCTGATGTTTTCTGTAGTATCTCTCTTATCTGGACACGTAAGCATGTGCGTTCCTCTCGTCGAGTGACGCATCGATTGAAACTTACAGCCTTGCGCTGTAGTCGTTCCATGTTTCCTTCTCTTCAGAGCTTGTCTGCTTGCGACGTACTGCGCCTGGTGCTTGAGTAGTTCGTCGTTGAGTGGCCGGCCGGCCTAACGTCTTCATCTTAAAGCAACTCGACCCGACCAGACCTGACCCGACCCAACCGGCATAGTGACGTGACCGCCGTGTGTGTGTGTGTGTGTGCGCGCGCGAGTACGTGTGCCACGACCGACCGACATGTGCTCTCCATCATCACCCTACAAGTGCAAGAAACTCACGCAATGGAGCAGAAACCATCCCCCGACAAACAACCTGCCCTGGCCGCACGCGCTTTTCAGCAGATACGACTCCGAGCTGCAGCGAGCGGTCAAACGCTCAAGACGACGACACTTGGAAGCCACACTGCAATGGGAGCGGGCACCGACATAGTGTCTGGCTTGTCTCCGCTCCGCTATGGGGGAGCGAACACATCAGCCAGTACGCTCGCGACACGCGAACTCGGTTCGTCATCCCGAATATCCTAATCGCACAACAAAGAACTCCACCCGAGTTGAGCTGCGACCTGCACATCCGTACCTGTTCCGAATTCGCCCTCGCTGTCTCTGCACACACTTGCAAGGTCTCAAGTACTCGTCGCAGGTTTGTCGGGTCTGAATTTCCGGACTATCGTAGTCGAGTCGGCCACGGCACTGGTCGTAGGGATGGCGATCACACGAAAGCTGTCGATCTCACCAAATGATGCGGTTCGCAATCCTACGTAGCACTCACACGACCAACATCACACTTAGGGTAGCACGTCGGTTGCGGTCTCCGAGTCTTGGGTCTAGGTCCGGGTCCGGGTCCGGGCACGAGTCACTCCGAGTTCGCCTCGTTCTGAAGCCGAATGTGAAACAGAAACCGAAACCGAGACCGAAGCAACAATTCGAGCTAGAGCTAGTGCCTCGTAGGAGGCGCGTCGACGCCGTCTGGCGACGCCCAGAATCAAACTCTCACTGTCGCAAGGCGCTTGGCCTTCAGCCAGCACCGTAGTGGTCAACGCTTTCAGTTTTGCTGCGAGCTCTTCGATCATGTCGAGTTCGTCGTACTCGTGCGCTAACAGGACACAAGCGAACGCATCTTTCAGCGCGGCAAAGTCGCGCTCAGACGCACGCAGCAGTTTAGGTGGAACTGCTTCTTCTTTTGCGTCGAATTCGCCTGTGTCTGCGTCAGCGTCGGCGTCAGCTTCGTCGGCTTCTTCTTCGGCTTCTTCTTCGGCTTTGTGGGTGGCTTCTGTGTCAGTGGCTAAGATCGTCATCTCACCAGAAGCGTCGAAACCATCGGGGGCCACGAGCGAGTCTTGTGGATCAGATGCTCGATCGCGTTCGGACACACCAGTCCTGCGTTTTGCTTGCTTCCACACTCTGGCTCGAAACGACGGGTGTCCGTCGATGACGAGTGCGAACACGAGTTCGAGTCAGGCATGACGTCGTCAAGTTCATCGAGTTCATACTCCATCCGAATCTCGAGCATCATCTGAGACTTGTGCGCAGCTCGGAGGTCGAATTCAACCTCAAGCTCAAGCTCAAGATCGAACTCAAGCTCATATTCCGCCTTCATTTCCGCTTCCGGCGACAGATCCAGATCAAAATCGAGATTTGGTTCAACCTCAAGCTCGGGCTCCAGCTCACACTCGTCATCAGGGGACGTGAAGCCACATCACCTCCTCCTCCCTCAGCACCGAGGTATCCGTCTTTGTCCGGTACATACGTGTACTTGGCGCTCTCCCATGTCTCCGTCTCATCCAGCGCCGCCTCCAGTGTAGCTTGAGCATCTTTATATCGATCGGCCGCCTCGAATAGCGATGCCATCAGTTGCTTATACACTACGCGCTCCCTGTCGAGCTGCCTGTGCAAACTTGATCCAGGTCTGCACTTTGACAGCGTGCGACGTCGATTCGATCTTGGCAGTCTCAAGCCTGTTGACTGCACTCACGAGCTTCTTGGAAGCCGCGCTGGCCGTGTCATTGAGCTTGTTCAAGTCGACCTCGCGGAAGAATAGCTGCAAATGGACCATCGCGTCCAGCGTCAGCGGTCGATAGGACGTATCGTTTTCGTCTGCGTCGTCACTGTTCTCGCGCTCGGCCGTCGCGCGAGATAGTCGGAACAGCCACACGAGCAGGCACAGCCACGCGCGCCATCCATGCCCGCCGTCTTGCGGTGGCCAGAGTATTTCACGCCAACGTCGTAGAAGGTGTCGAAATCCGCGAGAACATCGCGTGCCTAGTGGAGTCTATCCATGAGCTTCGCGCGCGCGTTGCGTTCCTCACGCTCCTCGGGGTGCTGCTTCTCGACGAACGTCATTGTTGCATGGGACGACAATGGATACGCTGGATCGTCCAAGGATCACGCGCTCGTGACGGACGTGTGCGGCATCCTCGACGGTCTCTTCTTGGACTTGGACGCACTTCGCCAGGTGGAGACGCAGACGCACAAGGCGGTTCAAGACCTTTGAGCGCAGCTGCTGGAGGCCGCTGAGGAGCGGGCGTTGTTCCAGCACCAAATCCACGTGGTGGACGAACTTCTCGCGGAGTACGACGTCGACTATCCCGTGAGTGACGCTTTTCTGAAGTGAATGGCTGTGCCGGCTTCTTCCCGAAGAATGCGAGCAGAAACACGGAGGCGTCGACGTCGCGCTGCACGGGGTGAGCGAGCGAGCGGCGGGGAAGGCGTCGTGGACATGGCCGTGGTCGCCATCGTCACTGGCTGGTTGGTCGTCGTCAAGTGGTCACATGGTGACGTGGGGCACGTTGGTCGCGTCGCTTGGCTAGCGCTCGGCACCTGCGTCACAAGGGAAACGAGCGGACGAGCGGACGCGAAATATATCGGAGCAGCGGACGGAGTGGGTGACCGCTCGCCCCTGATCCGACATTCGAGAGTGTGTTGGTTTCACTATGCCTGGGATAGGCGTAGGCTCTGTCGAGTGGACCCTGGTGGTCGAACGCAGCGTGGACCAATCATCGCGTGTGAATGGAGCTGGCGCAGCTGGCCTCGACTTTGGCCTGCTGTAGTCTCTTGCAGTGTGAATCACTGTGATGGAACGAATGCTGCGGCAATCGTTCCCGCTTTGCGCGCCGTCTCGGAACACCGCCACCACTGCCGGCCGCCGCTGCTGTACTCTACCATGTGGTCACTCGAGCATATCTTGAATGATTGCAAGATCTCATTG
>JAADWZ010000168.1:0-56678 GCA_023336445.1 Pythium dissimile | reverse complement strand
GTAAGCCTAAAAGTCGAAAAATAGGGTTTTGCCGAAATGGCTGAAATTTGGAGACTCAGGGGAGGGGAGATGGGGGGATTGGTGATAAAAAAAGGGGCATGTTCAAAACGGCCCATGTATCGCGGGGATGTATACTACTCAAGAGCGTACAGACGCATGGGATACCAGCCTATTGCTTGAATACTTTGGTGGGTTCAGAGCAAGGAAACTGAGAATCCATTCCGATTATTTACTTGCTTCTTAACATTAAGAAGGTATCTTTTGTTGTACAGTTGCTATTGCCTACGCCGACGAACCCACAACCTCTGCAACGAATCGGAGGCCCAGCCAATCATTTACAGCCAATCTGCAACGACCCGTTACGCTTTAGAAGCTTTTCGTCCTCTGCAACGATTCCTTGCAGCTGCTCTATCCCGCCCAGATCATGCTGTTATTGCTGGAGCAACTGCGCATCCCATTTTGTCCGATCTTAGAATTGATCCCCATAAAGATTCTGAGCCAATGCCATCGCATGCCGAGATTGATCAACGAAACAACCGAGAAGCCCCACAGGACTGGACTCATGGACTTCTAACCGCCGAAGTTTTCAGGATCGTGTCTCAATTCGTATGAACTCAGCTCCACACCCACAGACGACATTCACATCACTGCCGGTACACAGGTCGACGTTTCTCGCTTTCTCACGAGCTGTCACGAATTTTGCAGCGTACGCGGAATG
Organism: Pythium dissimile; assembly: GCA_023336445.1. Classification (NCBI taxonomy): domain Eukaryota; phylum Oomycota; class Peronosporomycetes; order Pythiales; family Pythiaceae; genus Pythium; species Pythium dissimile. The sequence goes on along the minus strand of JAADWZ010000168.1, from coordinate 55,960 downwards.
GGCCGAGTACACCCAGCAGCTCGCGACCGCCGCCGCGGTGCTTAGCTCCCGCTGCGCGGCTGCGTTGGCGGCCGGAGACAACAACGCCAACGTGGCGTTGTACGTGGGCGGCGCTGCCTCCTCTGTGACACAGCCGCCGCCACATTCGCGATCCCGCACTCTATCAGTTCATGAAGCGATCAGTTTGGGTTTGGTGGTGTGGAAGTGTAGTGTACAATATGCAGTGTAAAGTTTCCTGCAACTAGGTGGCGAAAACTGAAGGGGAAAAAAATGGTCGTTCTGGGCAGACCAAGAACAACTTCAACCTAAGAGGCCGCTTCAACCGCACTTAGACATCTGGTCAGCCGCACTTTGGCAGTTCCCCTGTGCAGTGACACCATGGGCGACTGAAGGGGCAAGTAATACCCTCCAAAATCCGCCGCCAAGCTATCACGGAATGGGTAGATGGTCCCTACCTACTGACTGACCGAGCCGATGGGAAGACTCGCCGTGGGCATGCAAGTGCGCCTCGTGGGCACGTGCGACGTTGGCTCGCTCGTGCTCATCCGCGAGGCCGCGCAGACCTGCGTGGTCAAGCTCACCAAAGACGGCGCGTTGAAGAAAAACGTGCCACTCGACGACGTCGAGGAGGCGCGCGACAGCCCACCAGCAGCAGCGCAGGCGGCCAAGTCACCCATCCGCCTGGGCGGCAACAGCGAACCGCTCGCGCTGCCGCCGTCCATGGCCAGCGCGTCACCCGCCAAGCACCCACGACTCCAAGTTGGCGACCGCGTGAAGGCGCGGTACCGCAAAGGCGCCAAGCTGTTTGGCGGGAAAATCGCCAAAGCGCACGCCGACGGCACGTTCGACATCTGCTACGACGACGGTGACGTGGAGATGAAAGTGGACGTGAGGTATATCCGATCTGATAGAGAGGAGGACGAGGTCGAGGACGAGGCGGTGGCGTTCCAAAGTGCGCTGGAAAGGGTCCAGTCCCCAACGAAGAAGACAGCCGCCACTCGACCGCAGATCGGAGACAAGGTGAAGGCTCGGTACAAGCGCGGAGCCAAGTTGTACAACGGCGTGCTCACGCGCGTGCATCCGGACGGAACGTATGACATCAAGTACGAAGACGGCGACGCGGAGTCGCGAGTGGACGCGAAATACATTGAGTTTCCAGAACGAGCAAACACACCCGACGGCGACGGCGACAAGAGCACGAAAGCGAGAACGAGGAGCACGCCATTTCGCACGCCATTTCGCGAGGGCGACGCGGTCAAGGCTAGGTACAAAGGCGAGAAGAAGCTTTTTGCGGGCAGCATCAAGCGCGTTCGTGCTGATGGTACGTACGACATCAAGTTTGAAGACGGCGATGTGGAGACGCGCGTCCACGCGGAGCAGATCGAAGCTTGCGATCCTGCGACGTCTAAGACAAGTCCAATGAAATCGGCGAGTTCCCGGTCATTTGACGTGGGCGATTTGGTCCACGCGAAGTACAAAGGCAGCGCCAAGAAGTTTCCCGGGAAAATCCTTAAAGTGCGCACGGACGGAACGTTTGACGTCAAGTTCGACGACGGCGACGTGGAAAAGAGCATTGAGGCGCGTCATATTCAACTAGTCGAGGCCAGTACACCGCGCGCGGTGAACGACGAGCTTGCTGTGGGTGACCGCGTGCAGGCCAAGTACAAAAAAGGACGCAAGCTTTATCCAGGAAAAGTGCTGAAAGCTCATGCGGATGGATCGTACGACATTCGCTACGACGACGGTGACACAGAGACGCGCGTGGCGAGAGAGATGATTGAAGCTGAGCAAGCGGCAACGAGCACGTCGTCTAGCAAGGCGGAGATTCCCAACAAGGACGAGCCGCTTTGCGTCGGCGCGGCGGTCAAGGCGCGCTACAAGAAGAGTTCCAAGTATTACGCAGGGAAGATCACGCGCGTGCGTACGGACGGCACGTATGATGTCGAATACGACGATGGCGACGTGGAATTGCGTGTGGAAGCATCTTATGTCGAAGCTGCGGGTCGCACAAAAGACTCGGACTCTCCAAAGAAGCAACAAAAGAAGAAGAAGAGTTTTGAAGTGGGGGACGCCGTGAAAGCTCGGTACAAGAAAGGCGCCAAGCTGTTTAACGGTATTATCAAGCGCGCTCGATCGGATGGCACCTTCGATATCAAGTACGAGAACGGCGATGTGGAGACGTCGGTCGAAGTCGACTATATCGAACCTGCTATTAACTCCAAGAACGACGATGACGTCGTCACCACGGCCGTCAAATTTGAGGTGGGCGAGGCCGTGAAAGCCAAGTACAACAACTCGTCCAAGTGGTTTCCAGGTCGCATCAGTCGCGCGCGGTCAGATGGAACGTACGACGTTGACTACGACGACGGAGAGAAGGAGCTCAAGGTGGAAGCGTCCAGGATCGAGTCCACTTCCGCACGAGCAGCGTCGCCCACGAAGACGAACCAGGCAGAGCTTCACGTTGGCGATGCCGTGCGGGCAAAGTACAAAGGTGGCAAGAAGCTGTTCGCGGCAAAGATCACGCGCGTCCGCACGAATGGCACTTTTGATGTCAAGTACGACGATGGCGACAGCGAGAGCCACCTCGCCAGGGAGATGATCGAAGCGGCTGTCAGCCAAGGCGAAGGCGAAGTAAAGGAGCTGGCCGTTGGAGATGTTGTGCAGGCGTACTACAAAAAGGGCAAGAAGCTGTACGGTGGGAAGATCGCTCGACGGCACTCGGATGGCACCTACGACGTCAAGTACGACGATGGAGATGCGGAGTCCCGCCTTCCACGCGATTTGATTGTTGTCGAATCCACGAACAAGCCGAAAGAATCGCTTTTGTCGCCAAAGAAAGCGCCATCCACCAAGCTATTGCAGAAAGGCGACGTGGTGCTGGCCAAGCACGAGCGGAGCAGCAAGCGCGTACGAGGGCGGATCTCGCGCGTGCGAGCGAACGGGACGTTTGACGTTGACTTTGACGACGGGGAGACGGCTGACCGCGTGGAGCGTGATATGATCGAGGTGGTCGTGAACGAGTCGTCGGATGATGGCGAGAAAGACCGACGAAAGCCCACAAGAAGAGGATTCGCTGTGGGTGAGCGCGTGAAGGCGCGGTACATAAATGGCAGCAAGTGGTTCCCTGGGAAGATCGCGAGGGTGCGGGCTGACGGAACGTATGACATAAAGTTTGAAGACGGCGACCTGGAGCTTTCCGTGCGAGCCGACCAGATTGAATCAGTGGAGACGGCTGCCATCATGGAGACGGCGATCGATATCGGTGACAAGGTTAGTGCTCGCTACAAAGGCAGAACGAAGTGGTACGGCGGTGTCGTGAAAAAAGTTCGAATGGACGGAACATTCGACATTCAATATGACGACGGTGATACCGACGAGCGCGTCAAGCGCGAAAATGTTCGAGTCGCTGAGCCACCTGAACATGCGCCGCCAGACGCAAACCCCGCGAGTCCGTCGAAAAAGTCGGTAAATTTCAAGAAAGGAGATGCCGTCGAAGCCGACTACAAAGGCAAAGGAAGATACCGCAAAGGCACGATTCTGCGCGTCCATCCTAGTGATGATGAAGACTCGTTCGATATTGAATACGCGAACGGCGATGTTGAAAAGCGAGTGCGGAGGCAATTGGTGCGACACGTGCACGTCGACCAAGCAGCCGGCGAGGAGAAGCAGCGTCCACACAGGAAGCAGAAGCCTTCGTCCGAATCCGAGGACGAGCCACGAGAGAAGAAGATATGGCGTCGCAGTCGCAGTCGCAGCCGAAGTGTCGAGTCCTCGGGCTCCGACAGACCGTCAAAGTCTCAAGCCAGCAAGAACAAGAAAAAGGTCCAAATCGCCAAAAAGTCTCGAGTGACAATGCGCAAGGCGATCGACGCCAAGTCGCGGCGAATTGGCCGCGTGAAGAAGCTCCATGCTGACGATACGTGTGATATCGAGTACAAGAACGGAGACACGTCGGGACGGATTCCGCTCGAATCGCTTCTTTTGTGTTCCGAGTCGGAGAGCTCGGATGAAGAGACTAAAAGGGCGAAAGTCCAGCTCCACCGGTTCAAGCGCGACCAGCCAGTGTTGGCGTGTTGGCGCCGACAGACGCGGCTGGCCAAGGCTTCGATCACCGATCGATGGGAGGAAGCCACGATCTTAGCCACCAGCGACAATGGAACCTACTCGGTACCAAAAAATCAAGAATTGTACAAGCTCGACGAAATGCTGTACTTACGTTTCTGTGTGTTGACTATAGATTCGCTATCGCAGTGGCAAAATGGAAGAAGACGCACCGGAAGAAGCGATTAAACATCGAGATGAAGAGAAAACGGATCGACGTCGCGCCGACGTCCACACCGAGGAAGCACGAGAGCTGTCGGAGGTCGACGTGGTCTTCTTGTTGGAGCAGTTGGCCATGACGGTGCGGTGTAGAGCTTTCGTGTCGTTTTTCATCCCATGATGCTCATCTCATGTTTGGATTGTGTGTTGTGTAAAAGCTGTACGAGGAAGGCGAGCTCAAGAAGAAGCCTCGCTTGAGCTGCTTTGGCGACGCTGCGTCCTCCTCCAGTAGTAGCAGCAGTAGATCCGAAAGAGGCAGCGATTCGGACGATTCACCCTCCAACGCGAAGAACAAACGCAAACGCTCGCGTGATCCCATCGACAAGGTGAGCGCAATGACACTTGGTCTTGTCAAATTCTCGGAATACATTGACATGACAGTCGTTTTCTTTCAGGCACTCCATCGGTTGTTTGATTCGAAATGCTTGAAAATGCTCCAAGATCGGTTTGATCAGCTCGACGCTCACCGTGCCGGTCGAATCTCCAGGTCCAAGATCATCGACTTGGTCGAAGAGCTCTGTTTGCGCTCAAATGGAAGCGCTGTCAACGACAATTCCGTCCGCCGGCAGCTCAGCGAGTGGTTCCAAACCCAAGAATCGCTTCGAACGCACTCAAAATTCGAATTTCAGACGTTTGTCATCGCGCTTGCAGTCGCCAAGAACCAGCTCAGCAAGCTCAAGATCCGACAAAACATGGCGGACGTGCTCGAGGCGCGCTTCGCCTCGCACCACGAGAGCAAGAAGCAGCTCGAGCTGTGGCAGCTCAAGCTCGGTTTCCGCACTTTTGAGACGCTGCAGCGGTGCTTCCACGACGCGGCAATCCCGCGCATGTTCCCAGCGCAAGTCCGTGTGAATGAAATCGCTGCGATTGTCGACCGCGTGACTCGGAATGCCGTCCCGTCGAAACCTCTCGACGTGTATCTGAAGCAGATGCACCTGCTGCCGCATCACACGCTGCATCTGTCAGAGTTGATCTGTTGCTACTACCAACTCTACGGCTCGGCGGACGCGAGCCAGCCGCCTGTGTGGGCCGAGCAGCTCGAACTCCGCCCCGTGGCGTTTGTCGCGTCGTGTCTCTTCTCCAACGGCGATCCGTCGAGCCAGCGCCACGGCGACCTCGCTCGTCGGCTCTGCATCGGACGAACACCAGCGCAAGTCGACCTCATCATGAGATTTCGAGAAGTGTTTGAGGCGCTGCAAGCCAGCGACGGCGACGCGAACGACTCGACCATCTCGTCTTCGCAGCTGCAGGCGTTTGCGTCCAACGTGGTGGGCGATGCGTCCGTGCTGGAGCCGTCGATTCTAGCGCTGCGAAAGCGAACAGCAGCAGTCTCGCTAGTCGAGCTTTTTGCCACCTGCGGGTTCGTTATCGACGAGCTCACTTCGGCGCCGACGGTCGTGAACGCGATCGAAAAGCTGCGGCTTCGCACCGACGCCGCTGACGTGCGGCGCATCATTGGACTTGTGCGCAACATGTGTCTGAAAGTGCTGCGGTTCCCCAATAATCCGGATTATTGGCGGATTCGCTCGGATAGCGCAGCGTTCCAGCAAAAGCTCGGTCGCTTCCACGGCGCAACAAGTCTCATCGAGGCCGTGGGCTTCATTGAGTACGGCAAAGCCCACTTTGAGCTGCGGGGCGCGCGCACAACCGACGGCAAGCGCGCGAGCTGTCTGCCCAAGGCCTCGTTAGACGCTTTGCGGGACCGATGCGCGGAATTAGACGCGGAGCTCTCAGTCATGGATGGCGTCGAGAGCGTAATTTCCATTTTGCAGCGCGTGGCCAAGCAGCGAGAGCACGATACACCGCTGGCGCTGGAAGAATGCGAGGCCGTGCTCAAGCACCTTTCTATGTACATCGAGACGGTGCTTAAGAACCCAAAGGACTCGCGGTGCTGGCGGATCCGCGAGTCCAACAAGACGTTCCAGCGGCAGATGGGGTATTTACCGTGCTGCGCCGACCTCATGGCGTCGATCGGGTACGAATTGTCGCCATCTTCGCAAGGAAATATCTACTTGTTGAGAGGCATGGGCCACGGGAAGGCGAGCGACGGCGGCGCCGTCAACGCGAGTTTGTCCAATTTCACGTTTTCCAGTGTGTCGGAGCAGATGGAGTGGTTCCTGTGGCGCCGCAAGCAGGAGATCCAGAGCCTTTTGCAGGACGACATGCAGTATCTGATCCAGATGCTGGTGCCTCCTTCGAGTTCGACCCAGCCGAACCAGAGATCCAGTGTGATCTCTACCAAAGAACCGACGAGGAAAATGTATCCGTACGGTCGAAATGCGATCGAAATCTTCGCCCAAACGCGGACGCAACAGCTCCAACAAGCGATGATCCGTGCGCTATTCGAGTCGCTGGATATTAAACAGCACGGGTTTGTAACATCCATAGAGCTCCATAGTGAGACCAAGATCGTCCCACGGTGGGCGGCGATCGAGGCGTTCGATTTGGACCACGACGGCCGCGTCGACGTAGAAGACTTCGTTGGCGCGTTGGGGCCGAGTCTAGATCATTCATTTGGTTTGTTGGACGTTGAAGAAATTGTGCCGTTCCAACGAATGACGCTGAGCGAGCAAGTGTCGACGGTCGTCGGGCGACTTCGTTTAGGCGTTGGGTTCACGGAGGCCGTGGCCATTCTAGATACGATGATTGGCTTGCTACTTCGCGTGGTCGACCAGCCAGATCAGCCAGAGCTCCGGCAAATCTCGGCAAAAGCGCCCATCGTGGCCCACTCGGCACGCCTGTCAGCTGTCAAAGACCTGTTATTACTCGCTGGCTACCGTGCGACCCAGATGAAGACTGCGTCGGACATCAACACCGTCATAGAAGGCGACGCTGTTGCGTTCACGCTCGAATCCAGTCAGCAAGTTCGCTTCCAAACGACCAAATCTCCAGCAGTCGAAAAACTCTACGCGCTGGACCCACAAACGCTTTCGCGCCTCCAGTTGATCGCAGCGATGCTCAGTGGCCACGGGCGTGTGATGCTCTTCCGCTCGCTCAGCGACGTGGGCGCGGTGGCGCGCGCCATGAGCGAGCAGCGGCCGACCACCCTGTGGATCAAGCTGCTCGAGCTCGTGTCGCTTTGTCTCGACAATATCCTCAAGCACCCAGAGCAGGAAGATCGCTATCGACAGATCAAGACCACGACCAAGACCTTCACCAGTGTGGTCGTGAATGTCACTGGCGGCGTGCAGCTGTTTTTGGCTATAGGCTTCCGTGAGACCGACCGCGGCACGCTACTATTGCCCGACGACGTGACGCGTGCGGAGCTGCAGGCGAGGAAGCTGGAGGTGGACGTCGGCAGCCACGTACTGAAGACGGTGGAGAAGCTGTCGGTGGCGGGAGACGCCGAGTTTCCAACGCCACAGCTCATCACCAACGAGACCAGTTTGACAGGCGACGCGGCGGTCGACTACTTCAAGCGGAAAGCGCTCGTAGCTGATCTCGCGCGCGAGGAGGCGCTGCGCAAGAGCATTCAGTTGGAGAAGCAGCTCGAGTTGATCGCTAGGGCGCAGCAGCGGCAGTCCCGACACCCCGGGCGGGTCACGCCAGCAACACCCACTGGACGAGCGCGATCGAGATCTCCAGCGGCGACGAGGTCGATGCGAGATTCCGCGCACTCGCGTCGGTCGGTCGGGTACCGCCAGCCAAACGATCCAGGCCTGTCAATCGAGGCCGAGATCTTGGCCGAGATTTCACCGAGGAAGCACATCGATCAGAACTCGAATCGGAACTCGCCTCGTTCAGCGACGGCGACAGCGCGATCCGCTCGTGGAGGAAGAGGAAGCCGCCAGCCGCAGAGAGCGAGCAGCAGTTCCAGACCAGCCACGTCGACCCTTCGACGAGCTCCGCGTGCGGCCTCCCCACCCGTATAGTAATATATTCCTTGGAGAATACTGAGGTGTAGTGGAGGATACTAACTATTTTCTATTATATGTGTGCATGTTGCAAAAAAGACACAGGCGGCACCGTTGGTGGAATCATCGCTCGCAGCGGACTGCGACGCTGGCAGCAGCTTGGTCGTGCTTGGCTCGACTTACGCGCACGTGCTGAGTGGAGCGATTGTGCGAATCAGCAGCGAGCATCGAGATCAAACGGAAGAGCGGCTGATCACGCAGGTGGGCCACGCCACAATTCCGAATCGGACCAAAATCAGTCTCAGCTGCCCGCTCGAGTTTCCGCATTTCGCGCGCGACCTCGTGTTTGTATTTAAAGCTCCACCAAGCACCGACAAAGGTCGAGACCACCTGCAAAGTGCAGCGTTTGAGGTGCGAAGCCAACGTTCGTCTTGGATTTCCAAGGCGGTGCAGAAAGTAACACTAGACGTTGGGGTTTCGAACTAGGAATATGTGAGGACGAAGCTGGTTGATGCGATCCTCGACCGTGTTATGTCGACGGAATCTTCAGTCTCATCACTCAAGTACCCAGCCACATTTAGAGCTGAATCCTCCACTGTACCAGCCATTAATGGCGCGTTGGTGGCGCTCGCTGGAACGATTCAAGCAGACGAAGACGCCATCTCCATCAGTGTGGGCGGTGCGAGCGCGGATCAACTGGTGCTATGGTCGCCTCCGAAGGGCAAGAAAGCGACCGATAATCGACCGATTCGTGTGGCGCGAGATTGTGTCACAGCCCGCAAACTGCGTTCGATTTGGGACGCGCTGCTGCTCGAATACGGCGGATATGCAGGCGACAGCGTCGCGTGGCACCATCTCCACACGGTGGCGCGGCGAACGCCCTGGCTCGCTATGTACAGCCCGCGTCTTTGTATCAGCAGCGCGCAGCCATCGAAGCCCGCGGCATGGACAGACTTCCTGCATTGGCTCAAGTTCCCATTCGCCAGTAGGAGCAGCCCCATTACTGCCGAAGAACCCGACGGGACTCCGGAGCAGCTCGTGGTGCTGACGCTCTTGCGGGGGCATTTCCGAGCGCTGATGGCGAGTGCGATGGATGAGAATGGCGTCTTCCACGTCGTCTCCGCCGACGAGCTGATCTCGCGAGCGTCGAGCGCGATTCTTACGAGCCCCACAGAAGCTGGCGACATGACGGCGGTGCAGCCGCTGCTAATGGAGCTCAAGAAGACGCTACAAATGCGCAGCGTTGGGCTCGTAGCGTGGGCAGAAATCGCTTACTTCGTTCGCGACGGTCGCTGGCTTCACGACGCGGAGCTGTTTCCGACCGAAGCCACCATTCCCCGCGCCAACAAATGCGTGGTGGCCGTCGAGTGTAGTGGCGCCAACGCCAACGTGTTTGTGCTCTATTCGGACGGCTGTGTCGACATCTGGAGCGCCAAAGAGGCGAGGAGCAAAGGTCGATCGCTCTTGCTCTTCTCCGCCTCAACCTCCTCTGCACCACGTGGTGAGAAAGGCGGCAGTGCGTCCACCACGACTGGGCGTTCGTTCGTGGACGACTACGTTGGGGTCGTCTCGCGCAGCTCTCGAGATCCCGTACGGCGCGAGCAACAGCAGCAGCGCGTGGAAACGGCACTCGACGCGTTCATTCGCGCGACGGCCGACGACCGCTCGCTGCTGCAGCTGACGGCGAATGGTGCGTGTCTGGTCGCGAACGCGTCCATGCTGCGCGACAGCGAGCATCCGGACGGCGGGGGATTGCTGGTGTATCGCGTGGACGGTGACTCGGTTCGCCCACTGCGCCGCCTTCACTTGCAAACTAAACGAATCAAACTGAAGAAATCGTCAGAGACCTCCACTGACGCTGACTCAAACTTTGCCACATCCGCTGGCCTGATCGCCAGCTTTGCGTGGAGTGCAGATGCGTTGGTTGTCGCCTTCCAGATTGTTGGAAAGGCTGCGAGTGTGGTGTGGCTTGCTGATGGCGCCACGGGCCAGATTATCTCGTTTGTGGACGAGTTTGCGTGGCTGGGTGGCGCTCAGCTGCTGGTTTGCCTCTCTAACAGATCATTGAGCAATGCGTCAATGGGTGAGCTGTGCGTCGCATCGACCAAGGCGTCCTATGTGAGTGTGACCAGACTAGAAGGCGATGGCCAAGGCAAGCAAGTAGTCTGTGTGGCTTCGTCGAGTGAAAACGACTCGACCGTGCGAAAAGCGTTCGTTTCCGCTCTGGTGGCGGCCACACGTGCGCTGATTGCGGCGTTTTCCGATGGACAAATCGCGATTTGGGCGATCACAGAGGTCGATTGGACGCACAAGCGCAGTGCAGTGCCCACGCTGATCCAGCACACGCACTCGACCATTCGCGGGCTCAAAGTGTTCTCCACCGATCGCAGTACTGGCTACAGCGATCCAATCTCTTCCCACGCGACGCGTCTAGACTTCTCAGCCACCGACCAAGCCTCACTTCGCGAGTGGGACGCTGCGCTGCCCAAGCACTGCGTTCGCCTGGCTCTGTATCTGCTGCACAACGGCGACGTGGTCGACGTTCCGGTCCCGGACGCTTTTTCTGGCCACTTGATCACACTGAACGTGGCCGATTGCATCGCCCACCGAGACGATGAGAACCTGCTGCTGTCGTCACCTCTCGCCGCCTCACCATTGACGCGCGTGCTGCTGGCGCCCGAAACCGTCGCGCGCATCGCGTTGCTCGCTTGTGAGTATCGCTCCGACGGCGTGTTCGCGCAGAAAAGCGTGCGTGAACTGCTCAGGGATGTCAAATCCAAGCGCGTGCTTCAGCTGACGCAGCGCCAAATGGAGACGTTTCTTGGTGGGTATGAAGACTCCGTGCGATTGAAGCTGCGGTGCTACCACTGCGCGGGCGATTCAAAAGACCATGCCTTTCTTTCGTCGCCAGCCACGCCAGCGAGTCGAAAAGGCCCGCGCGATTCCAATTCGGTCATGTTCTGTTCGATTGGTGGCTCGGGAGGACTCGCGCAGGCAGAAGCAAATACTACCCAGTCCATGGTCCAGTTTTGGCACTGGAGCTCGAAAGCTGGCCACGATTTCCAGCAGCGAGCGCAATGGGAGGTCGAAGCATTTCGACTGCGACGCCAACGAGCTCTGAACGCGATCGAGCGACAGCGGCAGCGCATTTCGGAGCTGCGTGAGCGGATATTGGGTGAGATGAAGCTGATCTTGACGCGTTTAGTGGTCGACGGCGGCGGCTTCAGCGCCACAGAACACGCCGCAGACGTGCTGCTAGCCAATCTGGAGCAGCTCTGCTGGCTGACGGCACAAGAGCATCGACCTGAAGACCCGGTAGAGCACTATTTCCGCCAATTGGTCCAAGATTCAGGACCAAAACACGAAATGGACGCTGTTTTTCGTCGAGAGGAGGCACGACAAGCCGTGTTTCGTCCGTGGCTGCAGCGCCTGCGTGTGTGTATCAATGGTGAAGACGACGCTGACGACCGCGCACTGCTATCCGCAGACGACGTGGTCCTCTACATCCGCCAGTGGCGGCGCGAGTTTATGTCGATTGGAGATTTGTGCTCGATTGTCGAGCGCCTCGGTGTGCTGGGTGAGCAAACCACCACAGAAGGAGACAAATCGCACCGCCAAACGGTCATCACGCAGCAGTTTTGTGCGTTTGCGCTTCCCCTGCGAGCTGCAAATATTGACGGGAAACCGCCAAACGACGCCGACGACGCCGACTACCACGCGCTGCTGACATTTATCCCGCTGCGACGCGCCGTCGAGTTCATTCTGCGCGCGTGCGATGTGGCGTCGCGACTAGAGGAATGCGTCGATGTACTCATAGAACAAACCGTCCGCACTAATTTACCAAGCCACCAAGCAGCGACGTCCATCGAGCAGTTGTACGCTCAAATGGTTGTCCACGAACGGCTCGCAAGCCGACTTGGCATGGTCGCGCATCGCCATCAGCTGATCCAACAGAAAGCGAGCTCCATTAGACTTGAGACCTTCGTGAGCGCCTCCACCAGACAGCAGCTTAGTCGCCTTCTCAAGACGGCGACGCCGAGCGTTGGTCGTCCACAACTGACCAGCGTCACGCTGCGAGTTCCCGTCGAGATGCGGCGCGTCGGCAGACGCATGGCTGTCGCTGGCGAGGCCGTCACGTCGTCCAGGGAGACATTTCCAGTGACGATTCTATTCCACGACGCCGCCAAGGAGCGCGAGTTTCAGCGTGAGACTGCGTTCTACACCCGCGTGCAGTCGTGGAAGCTGGGTGAACTGTTTCTGCCAGTGATTCTACCGGCGTCTGAGCTTCCGATTCTCAACTCGGAGCACTTGCCAGGTGACGTCGAGATGGCTCAGAAGCTGATTTGTGCGTCGCTGGATGGCTGGCGGTCGATGGCCGACTGTGTGGCGTGCGTCCGGCGAGCCGAGTGGGCGAGTTCGTTGAACCAGTGGCAGCTGCTGGTGCAGTTTTGGTGCCAACAAGTGCTGCTAGGGCTCGTGGCGCTGGATCAAAACGGGATTTTGGTCGATTGTGTGAGCCTGGACGATGTGCTCGTGTCGCCTGCCGGGAACCATGTGCGCTTTGCACGTGTGGGCGCGACCAGCAAATCAGACCAAGCTACTGACAGCAGCAGTAGTGTCAGCAGTGTTCGCTCGTTTGGCAGATTTGTGCTCCAGTTGTGTGACGCGTTTGAAGCCTCAGAACATGCTTCGTCGTGCGATTCGACTGAATCCTTTGCGGTGCTGAAGCTGCAGCAGCGGCGCTTGATGGACCTGTGGACGCAGTACGACGGCGGCGTCGCCAGCAAACCAATCGAAGAACTGCTCGAGCGACTGCACAGGTATTCCACGTCGCCCGACGCAGCGCTTCAGCGCGTGCTGTCGTCGGCTCTGCTGGCACTGCAGCCTCAGAACTCCACGCTCTGCCCTCAAACGTGCAGCGATGTGTGGTGCGTTGCATTCGCGGATGTGGACGGCGAAACGCCACCCGAAGTGCAGTCGACAGAGCTCGCGTGGGTCGTTGAAATGCAGTCGCAGATGGAGGGCCAAGTCCACAGCTCGCTTGAATACCTGGAGAACGACAGCCTCGACGCGCTCGCAGCCAGCGCGCTCTTCCAGCAGACACTCCGCCGCCTGGACGCTGCTCTTCGTCGAGTCTTCGCGCTCTCGGAGAGGGACGCCTCGTGGGCGCTGGTTCTCCAGCAAAAGCTCGTGGCGGTCGTCACGCCGCCCAAGATCTTGCAGCGCGTGGCTCGGATTGCCATCGCGCTCTTCACCAGATGCCTCCAGGCGGCGCGGCGCATAGCCGCCACCAGCGTCGTCCAGTCGGCGCTGGATTTGCTTCGCGCGACGCTGGGCTGCATCGACAAGGAGTTTCCATGGATCGACAACGAGCCAGTGAGTCGACGACTGTTAGCTGATACCGTCGACGCGATTTGTATCACGTGCGGCGCGCCAACGACGGAGTACAAACCGAGTTCGACCATAGCAGCGGCGCTATGGCGACTCGGCGAGCCGGTTCTGCGGGATTTGATCGGTGAATCGAGCAGGGACGCGTCGATCGCTGACCCGGCGGTGCGATACCTGAGAATTGTGCAGTTTCTAAAATCGCTCAAGCCAACGTTGGCGGATGTGGTGTGCCTGGAGCTGGACCCACTGCCTTCCAAGGCTCAACCAATCAGTGCGAGCAGCTCGCCGACGCTTGCGCTGTGGTGGGAGGAGCGATCCACCGACGCGCATCCGCAGCGACACACAATCCAAAGCGTAATCGCGCAGCCGGATGACATCTCCATCAGCCAATTGGCCCTTTTCTACCAAACACTGGAGCTCCGGTTCAACGCCTCGAGCGCTGCGACGTCCGCTGCCGCCAAATTCCGCCTCGCGGCGCTGCAAACGTGCTTTTCGGCGCAGCAAATCGACCGGAAGAGCGCGTCTCCGCTCGCATTCGCGCACGATCCAACAGCACACGCGTGGCTTCGGCTGGAGATGAGCTCGACATTGTGGGAGCTGCTGCGAGACCCGGACGATCGCCTCGTGTACGGCGCCGTGTCCATCTTGGAGGTCTACACGCGCGTTCTCCGTTTCGATCCGCTGGATTACGACACTCCAACTCGCCAGCCAGCGGCGGAGAGACATTTGTTCCACGAGGCCTCCCCAGCGCGTCGATTGGCGCTCGCACTCGGGTCAAACCCGCAGATTTCCAGCCAAATTGTAGCGATTCTGAAGCGTCTAACCCGAGTGTTGAAGACCATGGGCGACGCGGCCGTCTCCGCGTCGATCAGCAGTCGCTACGGCGCCAGCAGCAGCAGCAGACGTGTATCTGACCCCGTGGCGCTCTTTAGCGCGGTGCTGGCGTTTGTCGTCAACTGTCTCCACGGCGGCGACGTGTACTCGCGGCTTGGCATCTCGTCGGGGCTGTGGAGTTGGGTGGTTTCAAGCGCCAAAGCCAACGCGTTGGCGTTTCTTAAAGTCACGGACGCCAGTTGGATGCATCACACGGGCGAAAGAGCCGGTGGCGGTGGGATGACGAGACGCCGCGCTGGTAGCGCCAAGTGGACTACGTTCTCAACGCAGGCGGTGCAAAAGGGCTCGCCGTTCGAGCTAGTGGTGCGCGAGCTGGTGGTCTATACTTCGAGTCGGAATGTGCTGCTCCTGCAGCATTTGGTCGGCAGCTCGGCGTCATTCCGTCAGCTAGTCGACACGTTCGGCTCGGACGCGACCGCGTCAGCGCATTTGCTGCTGCATCGAGCGTTTGGGTCGCTCGGCCACGCGTGGGAAGCTGTGGAAGACGTCGACGAGTGCGATGGCACTTTGGAGGAGAAGACGCAGGCGATCGAGTACGCGATGGCGACGGCGGTGGCAGCGCTGACGGTTCGCTGCTCAAGGTCGTCGCTTCCGCTGGCGATGGGAAACGTGTGCACCACGATTTGGTCGTGGCTGGCAGCCAGTTGGCGCGCGCTACTCAATTGCGACGTGATCACGACGGATACAAAAGACTCAGATGAACAGGCTCGACGCCACGGCCACGTGGTGGTCGCGGCGCTAAAGTTTGTGCACGCGATCGCAGTCAACAGCGCCATTAGCGAGAGTGAGTTTCGGCAGCTGAGTGCAGTTGAGGATCAGCAGGCCTCGGAGCGGAGACCACCATCGTCGTCGTCGTCGTCTGTGGCTTCGACAGTTCTTTCTCTGCTTCACCAGTCGACGCTGTCCAACTCGCCAACACCAACGCTATCGACAGTCGTGCGCACGACATTGGAGCTCGTGCTGGTGCTGGCGGGCGACCGCAACGACGAGTGCGAAGCCAACAGGACGGTGGCAAAATGTTGGGATGTCGTGCAGCTGCTGCGGCTTCTGCGAGTGGACACGTTCGTTCTCGCTCGAAGTTGCGGCAGCAGCAGTCCAGTAGCGGCATTCCAGTACGCGCTTCGCCTCAAGACGCGGCTGTGGGCGGCGCTGCTGCGGCATGGCGACCGCAACCACGACGTTGCGTGTGCGATCGTGGACGACGCATTCCTTGACCATTTGTTAACGGACAGGCTCGACGCCGACGTGCCACTG
Source organism: Pythium dissimile (assembly GCA_023336445.1). Lineage (NCBI taxonomy): Eukaryota > Oomycota > Peronosporomycetes > Pythiales > Pythiaceae > Pythium > Pythium dissimile. The sequence goes on along the minus strand of JAADWZ010000168.1, from coordinate 40,250 downwards.
CATCCACAGCCACCACAGCAGCACGATAGCGTCTCATCGATTGACCACGCCAACGCTGTGGTGAACGCGCGGCTGGAAGCGATCGCGTGGCTGGAGCTTCTGCTCCACGTTAACCACACGCTTCTCGCCAGCGAGTTAGTCAGCAGCGTCCTCTCCCAGCGGTCCGTCCAGACTGAGCGCCAGCGCGCGCTGTCGTACAGCCACTACCTCCAGACCCACGGCAGCCGCCACCCGCGCTTGGCCTCGGTCGCCGCCCGCATGGTCGCGGCCTCGAAACGGTTCGTGCAGCTCGTGTGCTGTCTGAGCGTGGACCCGGTAACCGACCGGATCGACAGCGACGTGATGACTGTGCTGACCGGCGCGGGCGTGGCGAGTCAGATCGCGGACTGGCACGCTGACGGCGAGAAAGGAGAGCGCGACGCGAGACGTGTGAGCGAGTTCTGGGAAACGTGGCCGCTGGCGTCGGCGTCAGCGTCGACGTCTGCGTCTGTGCGACCTCTGTCGGCTCGAACGCTTGATCGAGACGTGGCTGTATCTTCCAGATCGACTCCACGGGTACTAGCTGTAGCTCGAACGCCGGCAAAAGGTCAAGCGATGAAGCATATCCTCCAGGAACTGCCGACTCCAAGTCAAGACGTCGAGGCAAAGCTAGAGACCGAAGAGCATTCGCGGCACCAACAGTTCCCTCCGACACAAACGGTGGTCTCCACCACCACGATACCGCTCGAGGATCTGCTCGTGTGCTTGGGCACAGAAGTGGCCGTGCTAAAGAGCATTTTCCAGCGCCACGCGGCGTCGGCTCGCGACGGGTCCACACACGGGAAGCTTCTGGATCCGACGCGATTGGCCGAAGCGCTACGAGAGAGCAACGCCCATCTCACCAAGAAGCCAGCGACGACGCCGCTGTCGTTTTCCCAGTTTCTACTCGAGTACGCGCACTGCTCGGGCTTGCAAGACCAGTGGCGAACTGCCCCTTCTATGTGCGAGTGGGCATGGCTGCCCAGCGGTCAGTGGACTGTGCTGCCCGCCGCCTCGACTAGAGCTCTCCACCAGGCAATGGCCCCGCACGACAAGGCGACGCGCTCACTGCCCGCGCTGGTGGACGCGCTGCTGGTTCTGCACCGCGGACTGTTTGCTCGCAACGAGCTCACGAAACTCGCGGAGGACGCGCTAGTCCACAACCCGCCGACCAAGTTCCACGCGGCTTCGGACCCACAGGCGCTGACACTGGGCGACGCACGACGCGTCGCGGCGGTGGCGCACAGCGAGGCGCTGACACGGGGAACCGCCCACAGGCTGCTGCTCCAGCCAGCGGCGTCGCGATCTCCGCGGCGCAGTGGCGTCGTCGTGCCCGAGTCGCCGGTTCGAGTGGCGGCGGCGCCAACCACGACGACGAGTGTTCCAGGGGGGACGGAGAGGAGACGCGTGAGTGTGGTGCAGACGCTGCTGAGTATCGACGTGGAGTCGGCGAGGGCGCTGCAGCAGCGGGGATCGGAGACCGAAAAGAACAAGGAAAAGAAAAAGAAGAACCCAGCGGAGATGGCGAGAGGAGAAGAGGAGAACGAGTCCCTGGGATCGGATGCGTACTCGCGCTTTAGTGACAGCGAGGCGTCCGCGGCGGAGAGAACGAAACACAGAGCGGAGAACAAGCAGAAGAAGAAGAAGAAGAAGACGAAAAAGAGAATGATGAAAAAGAAGCGAAGCGGGGAGGAGAAGAGAGGAGATCGTTCCAGCGGAGAGGAGATAGAGGAGGAGGAGGAGATGAAAAAGACCGAATCCAAGCGGAGCAAGAGCATCTCGTCATCGTCCTCTTCCGCTGGAAAACGACGAAGGTGTGCGTCATCCCGGAGCAAAGAAGGTAGCAGTTCCAGTTCTAGTTCCAGTTCGTCTCCGCGTGGACGGTGGCGGCCACAGCCTTCCGCCAAGCGTCCACAGATACATTCCACAGTAAGACCGCGTGGCCCGACCACACTCCATGCGGACGCGCGGACGCAACGAGAGGACGTGATGCTGCGCGAGGTGTTTGCCAAATACGACGGCGACGGCGACGGTGCGATCGGGTTTGCGGATCTGCGCCGTGTGGTTGGAGCCAACACGCCGGGCGTGGAGCTGCAGCGATGGATCGCCGAAAAGGACCGGCGTGGGGTCGGCGCTGTTGACTTCGCCGACTTTGTCCACGCGTTCGCAGCCACACCAACCGAGTCGAATCACGATGAGGGGCTCAGAGTTGTGGATGGCCGCGTTGAAGCTGAGGCCACAGTGAAACCCACACGTCGAGTGGGTACACACATGAGTCGCACGGCATCCACAATACGGAGATCAAAGAAGACGGGGAGTCGGTTGGGTGGTGGTGGGGCTGTGGACACCGCGATCGCGACCGTGGAGGCGCGGCCCAATGGCTGAAGTTGAAGTAGATCCAGCACCCAGCACGTATCCACTTTCAACCCACTGAGATGTCTGCGACACGGATCTGTCCTTTGTGGACCGAGGTGTTGAAGCGCAGGATTGGAGGATAGCAGTGGGTGACTCGCGACGTTTCACGCGGCATGAACTAAAAATTTTCGAAGCGGAAAAAATATGCTGAACTCCACGGAACAAAGTTCGATTTCAACACAGAGTCGAAGCGAAAGAACACTAGAACATGTTAAATGCGAGAGCTCTGGACACAGCTCGGGTGAGCGGATACGATGCAGAATTTGTAAATGGCGCGTTTAGACGGTTGTGGCTCCCGCGTGGTGCCTCATGACATTGTGATCAACGACCACAGTGTGACGGGGACGCGGTTGATAGAACGGCATGGCGGAACAAAGTGCTCAACAACAGGCCCACTATTGCGGCTATTACTTACAACCTCCAATCAGGAGCTCAACTGACTTGCCCTATTCCCTATTCTTGCACAAAAGAAGTTCAACCTGTCCCACACCCAGCAACTCCTGAGCTGGCCACATCGAAAGGCAGAGAATTAGATAATATCCACGTTCACCCTACCCCTTTTTCCTCCATCAGCCAATCGGTTTCATCCGGTTATCTTTTTTGCGATTTTCTGTGTGAGTTTAGACAAGTTGACAAATTTAGCTAGATTTTCGATGGAAGCCAACCCTCTGAGACTTGATATGCTTGGTTCTTGGTGAGACCCCTGCCGCAAGAAGCTGGCGTAAGTAACCTCGGCGGCCGTCGCGGTCGCTGGTCTCTCTCTCCCTATTCAATTCTCGCGAACACGAGACCGCGGCCGCTCGTCCGTCCGCGCGGACGCCCGACCACAGCACTCGCTTCAGCGCTAGACTCCGGACCAATCCCCCGGAGTATCGGCTCCGCCAGCCACAATCATGGTGGGCAAACGTCTCACATCCCCGGCCGCTGCGCCCACGGGCCCACCGCAACGCCGCGCCGCGCCGACTACGGACAGAGCTCACATGGTGGCCCTATCCATCTATGAAGCCTACCCGCTCACGCTGCGGTCGTACTTAACTCAAGGCCCCCCGCCGCTGGAACGCGCTCTCTCGCAGCAGCGGCTCACGAGCGACGACACGATGGCCGCCCGGCGGATGCACGAGCTGTTCGATCGGCCGGCGGGCCGCGACCACACGACGGCCACACTGTCTCCAGCTGCGAGAGAGTCGTCCACGTTCCAGCGACAGCGCGCCGAGCGACGGTCCGCGAATATGTGCTCGCGCTTTGGCAAGTTCACGGGCGAAGTGTACGAGACCAAGGAGCGCTCGCACATGATCAACGTGCTCAAGCGCCGGAGCCGCACACCCGCCACCGGCCCGCAGCAGGCCGCCAAGTTCACGGCAGACGATGTGCTGCGCGCCGGCACGCTCATCAAGCAAGGCTCGTGGCGGAGGAACTGGAAATCGGTAGGTGGCCTGTGTGGACGTTCGCCTTGGTCTCGCTGAACTACGTTGGATCATTTCGTCTGACCGGGGATTATGTTTGCAGCGGTTTTTCCTCCTGCGCCGCGACTATCCGAGCCTTAGCTACTACAAGTCGGAGGAAAAGCTCGAGCTGTTGGGCGCTATCACAATCACGGGCGACACGCTCGTGCTGGACAAGAGCCCGAACGGCCACGCGCCGTACCGCTTCCAGCTGCGCACGGAGGCGGCGGCGCTGTTGCTCGAGACCGAGACGCGCGACAATCAGCAGCGATGGATCGACGCGTGCCAGGAGCTCGTGGACGCACTGCGCGCCGAGAAGTTTCGCCAGTCGACTATTTTTGTGGACCGCGACCCGACCACGGCGGCCCGCGGCCGGCCATCCGGCGCGGGTGGTCTTCGAAACAGTGTGGCGACCACAACGGCCACATCCACATCCACGGCCGCGTCTACCCCATCGACTGTGAGTGTGCTCAAGGTGCGGACGCCCGGGCGGATAGGAGTCAGTCTTGAGGACAATCAGGGTCCGCACCGGAATTTGCGAAGCCCGTCCGATTTAGACTTCCTGCTGGACGGCTCGAGCGATTCGTCCTCGGACGAAGAGGACGACCGCGCGGACGACAACCAGAAAGACGAAGACGATGACGACAATGATCTTTGGAACACGGGTCGCTCGAATCTCCTTGTCGTGCTTGATGAGAAGACCACGCAGCAAAACCGCGAGCAGGTCAAGCAGACGCAGCTCCACCGCCGCGCGAGAACGACGGTGCTGCCGTCTAAAAGTGCGGCCACATCCACATCCACACCCGCGGCCATAACCACAACCGCACGTGCAAACGTGCTTCCAAGATCCTACGATCTCGTGCTTGAGCTCGCGGTCGGCCGCCAGAGCAAACTGCTCGCCACGGCTGGCGACACCCTGAGCTGTTCCGTCAAAGTTGTTGGATTCAACGCGACCACCAAAATGGCTGTCGACATTGGAACCACTGACTCGGTCAAGCTCGCGCCAGCCGCGTCCTCGCAACCGGCAGACGGATCGCCTGTGCGCCTGGCGTTTAGCGTCGTGCTGCCTGCGGGCCTCGACCGCTTCGACCAGCTGCGCTTTACTGTCATCCGCACGCTCTCCTCGTCGTCGAGCCGCATAACCATCGGACTCGGGCGATGCTTCGTGGACGACGACCTCAAGGCGCTGGGTGCACCTCGGATCGTCGCGCTGGCTGAGAAAAGCTCGTCGTTCCACGATCTGCTCATGCCCGCAGCCAGCAAGGCCGATCCGCCACCGTCACTTCGTGTGGCCCCGGGCATTGGTGGGTCGACCGTGAGCTTGGTACCGCTGGACAGCCAGTCTATTCACATTGTGGTCCAGGCATTTCCAACGCAGCCACTTCACACTGTGCTGCCCACGTCAGGTGTGGACATGGCCGCGGCCAAGTACTTGCTGCCGACCTCGCTGGGGACCGACGAGGCGGTGGCCACATCACCCACGGAGAACCAAAATGTCGCGCTAGGATTGGTCGAGAATGGCAGCTTCCTCACGGCCGCATCCAGCGAGACGGCCACAGCCGCGCGGCTGATCGTTGTGGACGAGATCCTGCGCGCGCCGCGGTCGACATTCGCGCTGCCGCTGGCGTTTCTGGATTATCTGGATGAGACGGCACTCGAGCGCATCCGCGTGTTGCAGAAACAGGTGGATGCCGATGGGGACAAGGAGATAACCGCGCTCGTGGCCGCCGAGCTGGACTTTTACCGCAAGAAGCTGGAGGAGTATTTGCGCCAGCGCCAGTTTTTGATGAAGCAGGAGAAGCGGCTCGAGGAAGAGGCTGCGGCCCCAAAGGCGTTTCAGCTGGCGGCCGCGGGTGTGCAGTCCGTGGGCCACAAGCCCGCGGCGCTGGGCGAGAGCCAAAACAGTTCTGCGGCCGAGTTTGTTCCACCATTCAAGCGCAGTACGTTCAAGAGCCTGGGCCCGTGGCAGTACGTGCCCACCAACATGCAGAACCAGTTTCTGTGCGTCCACCAGCCGCAGAGTCCGGAGAACCGCACGCCGTTCGTGTGGCACACGATGACGATGGGCTGTCCGGCGGCTCACACCAAAGGGTTCGCGAACGGCGGCTTCCCATTGGCCACTTCGGTTCTCGAGGCCGCGCGGCCGAGCCACACCGGAGCGACCACGGCTTCGGGATTGTTCTCGGACGACGACAGCGAGAACGAACTGTCGTCGCTGGACCGCGCGTCCCTCGGATTGCAACTGGACGCGCTGCGGCGCCGCAGCCGCACCTCCAACAGCAGCAGCAACCCGGCCAATGACGGCGCTGGAACCGGAACCGATTCCGTGGCCTCGCTGCGCGCGCGGCTGGAGCTGAAAGAGCGGCTGGATATCATTGCGAGCCAGACGCTGTCGGCCGCTGTCGCGTGTTTGTTGGCGTCGCTGGATCTGGCGACCGCCGGTAGCGAGACTCACCGCCTGCAGCTCGCCAACGCGACGCGCTTTGGCTTCCTGGTCCACTTTGAGTCGCTGCTCAGCACGCAGGGCAAAGAAACTGGGATGCTCGAGGATTTCGCGGCGGGGGCCAAGTGGCTGCGGACCGTGTTTGTCCAGTTCCGCCGCCACAACCCGAGCCAAGGTGTGGAACAGTTTTTTAGCATCAAGCAGTACTCGCCTCCAGACCGTCGTGGCGTCGCCGGCGGGTTGGGTGTGGACGGCGCCTTCGCGGGCACGTCCACAAAGGACGGCTCGACTAGCGGTGGTCTGGGGCCGCAGTACGTTCTCGTGACGGTGGGCGCGACCGACGCGCAACTGGCGGTGCTGCCGCCGCTGCTGGCGACGGGCAAGCCGTTCCGCCTGCGCTGCGTGCTGTTCTCGCAGGGCGTGAACGAGAAGCAGAGCCTGGTGCACGCGCTCAAGTCGCAGACCGTCAAAGTTCAGGAGCGCATCAACCGCGAGAACCTCGAAGAGCTGCGCGAGATCTACAGCATTTTCCGCCGCGTGCACGCCAGCGACGGCGACAGCGTCGCGCGGGACCGCATCTCCAAGACCCACTCAGACGCGCGCGGCGACAACTGCATCAGCCGCTACAACCTCGAGACGCTGGACGACCTGCTCTCGCAGATCGAGCAGCACGTGTGCGCGAGCTCGAACCAGTTCAAGAAAAACGTGGCGCTGCTGATGGACACGTCGGACTTTTGCCGCGAGCTCGGCGGCGCTCGCGTCACGTGTTGCAAGTCGGGCAAAGACCGCACAGCCATGTCGGTGACGCTCGAGCAGGCGCGGCTGTGCTGCTCGCGGCTGCGCGTGGCGCAGGGCCACGGCAAGAAGCTCGTGGCGACCATGCGGCTGTTTGGCGTGCGGCGCAAGAACGTGTTCCTCAACACCAAGAGCAACAAATTTGCGTTCAACGAGATGCAGCGCAAGATGCTGCCCGACTGCTACAAGCCGCCCGTAGGCACCTACAAGTCGGGCAAGACCTAGACCAGATGCCAGATATTCGAGTTACTGTAGTTGTGCCGCACAAAAACAAAGGGGGCGATTGATACCAAGAAAACGATATTGTACAAAAGGGAAGAAACAGCCAAAAGCAAATCAAAATACTTGGGTTTTTTTTCACGCAGTTGCGTTTGTGCGGAACAGTCCGGTCTGAAGCAGCCACGCGCGGAGCTCCGGGGAGATCCACGCTGGCTGGTGCGTCTGCATCGGTCGCACAAGCACAGAGGACGGCAGAGGACCGGTGCGTGAGGACGGCAACGAGCGGCGTGGAGGCAGACGGTCGGGTAGCGCGGCCACGACGACCTGGTCAGCAACTTCGTCGTCGTCTTTTGCCTCCTGCTCGTCGTCGTCCTCTTCATCTTCATCTTGTTCTGATGAATCCGAGTTTCTGGGTTCGTCCTCCGAACTCGGTTCGACTGGATCGTTCTCTGCGTCTTGTTCCTGGCAACCTCCTCCTTCACTTTCGCAATGTTCCTGCTCAAGATGCTCAGATTGTTCTATGCACTGCTGGTGCGGTCGTTCATCTCGTACATCCTCCATGGGTGCCTGCTTTCGTCGTCGCTCCTCGCGTGGATCGGCGTAGAGATATCTCTTCTCACAGGAACCACCCACAGGAGCCGATACTCGTTTCAGCGCTGCAAACTTGGCCACCAGTTTGGAGTTCGCTCTCGCCGCCACCTGCTGATCGGCACGCGCCTGCGCATAGTCCGCCGAGGCGTGCGGCACCCACGTCACATGGGACGTCTGCCACGTTCGCTTGCCGTCGACGATCGTCGCTCCTGTTGGTCTCCTCTGTCGACGGCGCTTCTTCAGTCGCTTTTTCCGCTTCTTGCGTAGGATCGGCGAATGCAACGTGCTCTGCCGCGTGTCGATGGGCGGCGGCAGCAGCATGGAGATGTCGAACGTCAAGTGTTCTCGCAGCGGAGCGGTCGCGACGTTCACCACTGGCTCGGGCTTTCGGTGGGGGGAGCGCTCGATAGTGGAGCGGTCCGCTCCTCCTTTTCCTTTCTCTCTCTGCTCCATCTTCTTCTTCTCCACAAACAACTCGAGCGAAGACGGCTTCTCTGGACTGACGGAGAGGGGGCGCTCCTGGCTCCTCCGCCCGTTCCTCTGGGATTTGTGTGGAGACCCGACCTCTTCCAAATCCATGCGTCGGAGACTCGCGAGCAGTGCCATCATACCCAAGAACCGTTCTCCCAGCCGCTTCTTCTCTTCTTCGTGCCTGCCTGCACCCTTCTCCTGGTCTTTCGCGCCATTTTGGCTGTACTTCCTCGGGCGACTGCCGTTGGTTCTCCTTTTCCCCCTCCGCTGCTCCTCGCTCCGCTCCACCTCCGCCCTCCTCCGCTGCTCCTCTAGCAGATCCAGTGGCACCAACGCCAGCGGGGGCACCTTTTTCTCCACCCTTTGAGAGTGCGCGTGCCCTCCGTTCTCTCGGAGGAGCACAGGCGCTGACGCCGACGCCTGGAGCGTCTTCCCCACCATCGCCGTCATGTTCAGTGTGATCTTGAAACGACGCTGCACATTGAACCTGCATAATCCGATCCCATGCCCACCGTGTACCACAGGGCCGTAGTAGCACCACACAACAGAGGTAATATATCGTATAGTACAGGTGCAGACCACTAGCAATATCCGTGCCAATCATCTCAGGGACTCTTTAGATTCCAGCCACAACCATGGCGAAGGGCACGTCCGCGGGCGGCCGCGCGGCCAGCAAGGCCAAGGGCTCGAACGCGAACGAGGACGTGCGCCGCGACACGCCGCTGCAGGCCGTGGTATTCGCCGACTCGTTTAATGAGACCTTCCGCCCCATCTCGCTCTCCATGCCCAAGGTGCTGCTGCCGCTGGCCAACGTTCCGATGCTCGAGTACTCGCTCGAGTTCCTCGTGGCCGCGGGCGTCCAGGAGGTGATTCTGTTCTGCACGCACCACGTGGAGCAGATCGAAGATTTTGTCCAGAACCGTTCTCTGGCGGCGCGGCGTGTGGACGTCAAGTGCGTGGCCAGCGCCGGCAGCGTCACGGCTGGCGACGCGCTGCGCGAGATCGACCGCCAGCAGCTCGTGCAGAGCGACCCGTTCGTGCTCATGAGCGGCGACGTCGTGGCGAACGTGGATCTCCAGCGCGTCATCCAGGACCACCAGGCGCGCAAGAAGAAGGACCCGAACTGCATCATGACCAGCGTGTTCAAGGAGATCCCGGGGGCCACCAGCATCCGCCCGCTGACCGACGAGCTGGTCGTGGGCATCGACCAGCTGACCTCGCAGATCGTTCTGTACGAAGACGATTCGACGAAGCGGTCCACCCACCTGGCCACAGTCTTTTTAGAGGACCACGCGCAGATCACTCTCCGCGCGGACCTCATGGACTGCTTCATCGACGTGTGTTCGCCAGAGGTTTTGCTGAAATTTGCCGAAGATTTCGATTACCAGGACCTGCGCCGCGATTTTTTTCACAACGAGGTGCAAAACTACGAGCTGGGCAAGAAGTTTTTCGTGCAGGTCGTCACGGACGAGTTCGCCGCCCGCGTGATGGACCCGCGCACCTACAGCGGCATCTCGCGCGCGATTCTCCAGCGCTGGGCGTTCCCCATGGTGCCCGACGCCAACTATTTGGGCGCGCACGCGACCAACTACATGTACCACCGCGGCATGATCTACCAGGACGACGGCGTGACGCTCGCGCGCACCTGCGCGATCGAGCGCGAGAGCATACTCGGCGCCGGCGCCAGCTTCGGCGAGCTCACGACCGTGAGTAAGAGCGCGATCGGCCGGAATTGCTGTATCGGCAAGAACGTGACCATTGAGGGCTCGTTCCTGTGGGAGAATGTGGTAGTCGAGGACAATGTGACCATCACGAACGCGATCTTGTGCGACAATGTGGTCGTGCGCGCCGGCGCCGTGATCGGCGCGGGCTGCGTGCTCTCGTTCGGCGTGGTGATCGGCGCCGGATTCCACCTCAAGCCGTTCTCCAAGGTCACGACGGCCGCCAAGGTGAGTCGCGACGATGGGTTCTCGTCGGATGAAGAGAACGACGAGGAGGAGGGGGAGGAGACGGATCAGCAGCAGGACGGCAAGGTGGCCTCCAAGGTCAGGCGCTCGTCCTCGGTGGTGGAGGGCGAGTGGAGTGCCAAGCACGTTGGTGAAGGCGGCGTGGGGCGGCTCTGGACGCTGGACGAAGACGGCATTGAGCTGGATTCGGACGAAGAGGATGAGGATGAGGATGACGACGAGACGGAGGCTGTGGACCCGGATGTGAAGCGTCTAGAGAAGCTCAAGCTGCAGATGATCGGGGCACACGACGTGGCGGCCAAGCAGGCGAGCAAGTGGGACGAGTGGGAGACGCTGTCGTCCTCGGTGGTCGGCTCGGACGCGTCGGACGACGACGACCTGGAAGACGAGACCGAGGATGACAAGTTCCAGCGCTTCCGGCGCATCATCCGCGAGATGGTGACGACCGGCGACGCCGCTGGGAACGAGCCGGACGACTGTTTCATGGAGATCAAGAGCTATAAGTTTGCCCAGAACCGCACGTTTGCAGAAGTGATCCAGGGCATCATCCCTGGTCTGTTTGACCGCATCCCCGCCGACGGTCAGTCGGCGATGGCCGCGCTCTCGCAAGTGCGAGCCAAGTGCCAGCGGTGGTCCAGTGTGCTCAAGCGGTGCCTCGTGGAGGACGGCGACCAAGAATCGATCATCCAGGCTGTGGAGGACTACGTGCTGAGCGAGGAGAACAAAGCCGTGTGGAAGCCGTTGTTCCGGTTCCTGCTTCAGATCGTGTACGACCTCGAGTGGGTCACGGAGGATGTGGTGCTCGAATGGCACGCGTCGCGCGTGGACACTGAGGACCCCGAGACGGCGCCAGCGACGCAGCTCGCGACGTCCAAGGAAGTGCTCGAGTTCATCGAGTGGCTCCAGGAAGAGGATGAAGATGACGCCAGCGACGAAGAGGAGAGCGACGAGGAGGAGGAGTAGAGGCTTGCCGAAGACCACGAGTGTTACGTATCAAAATACAGAGAAAAATCTTCCGAGGCGAATTGTTGCGTGCTACGACTCGGGAGCGAAACCACGTTCGCTGGACGATGCATGCATTGGTCAAATCAAGGGCGCGCACGAGTAGCTTGTGGCTGGGCAGCAGAACGTCACGTACCTAGCGAGTACGGGTGCTGTCGGAACTCGTTGGGGTGGTTCATACTCCAGACTAGAATCTTCTGCTCACTCTTGCTCTGGTTCGTCCCTCACAGATGGAATCACAATCCCATAGTCAAATCTGATACCGTGCAACGTTGGACGCAAATGCGTCGGGTCCGACTGCGTGGAAAGTTGCTGCTGAAGAGCAAGTTCAAGGAGGCGAGGTCGCGACGACGGTGGAGGAGGACCCTCCACGTCCGCCAAGGTTGGCGGATGTGACGTGAGACGACAACGTGACTTTGCCACCAAGTACTGAGGCGGAGAACAGAACCTCGCTCTTGCATTGTGGACCCCACTGTACTGTTCTCCTCTTCACCATGGAGAGGAAAACAGCAGTCGGAGGAGGGGAGGAAAAGAGGCGATAACACAGTTGTTGAGCTGTTCGACCACTGTGTTATCGCCTCTTTTCCTCCCTCCCCCGACTCGGAACAGCGTCCGGAACGTACAGCACAGCACAGGAAAGCACGAACACACCAGAGCGACGCGCAGTCGTCACGTCGTCTAACAAACTCGGATTGACGAGCCACAACAATAGGTAACCCATGTGGCCTGGTGCTGCGCCCCGCGGCCCCGCGTCTATGCGAACTTGCACTTGCCCACAAGGCATAGACATTCCGTCCGTTAGTTACCTCCAGAGTAACCAGACATACTACATATACTACCGTGGTGCAGCCTTCCGTTCGGTACCGTACATGGGCCATGCATAGACTACAGAGACAGAGAAAGTGGCCCACCGCGCTACATGATGCACCCAGCGAGTGCAAGCTGACACCTGACTGAAGATGGATCCCCTCGTTCTTGCTACTGGAATGGGTACGGTTTGGTTGGATCTCCTGGCCACTTCCCCTATCCCTGAAGGCGAAAATCGGAGGCTGACACACAAAGATCCCAGTGTTTTGGTTCGATATCTGGATTTCCTTGAGCCAATCAGAGACGAGGAATCAGGCACTTCAACGCTTTCCAGCATCTTTCCTTCCACGATAACCGTTGTTTCGACTAAGTACGAAATTACTTGCGATGCCTACGTCAGTGAGCGACTGTGTCAAAAGGATCGGGTTACTCTGGCATGTTTCCCACACACTTGAAGTTTGTATGCTCGGGGGTTACGTTTCTCGCGCATTCTTTCGATTTTAGCGTCGTAACTTTTCGAAGCGGCCATCATCATCGCTCGTCCTAGCAGGGCGTCACGACGTCGGCGGCGCTCGCCACTCAGATTCGCTTGTACCCGCCGGTGACACGAGCTCTCTTCCGCCGATCAATCGTCCACTCGAATTTCTGCCGTCGCAAGGGAGTCACCGCCGTCCACGCCGCCGTCGTCACCAGCCGCCGAGCAGACCCCGTCGTCGTCGTCACGCGCCGCTCGGTGAAAATAGAAACGAGAGTTTCGCGCCTTCATCCCAAGCAGCATCTGCTCCGACCCACCGATCAAAGTTGCACTGACCCACGACTCTTGGAGTACGGAACTACTGTATTCGCTTCATCCCGAATTGACATCCAAGCGCCTCTGTTCTCGTCCACTGCCCCTCCCACCGTGCTCCGCGTGTGAAGCAAGTTTAGACGCACTAACGCCCGAGTTAGTCTGTTTGTCCTCTAGCGACTCAGCAGTGCGCATCCAAGTTAACCTGTTGGGTTGGATTCGATCCGCGGTCCGTGCGTCCGCCACCCGCCACGTCTGCTCATCGGTGCTTGGATCCAATCACGGGTCTAGTTGGATCCACCTCTTCGTTTGGATCCTCCCTCGCTCCGCTGGTTTTACCGTCAGTTTGGGAAATCACTCATTCGCGCGATCCAACGCACCAGAACGGATTTTGCTCTACCCCCGTCGCCAGTCGGGAACTGTTCTCCGCATCCCTCCTCCCCACCTAAAGAATGGACTGGTCAGCCTCGCTTTCGCTCACCACCTCCCAGTCGCGAACCCACCGCTCCAACTACGGATCGTTCTCCTCCGCTGCCCCCCTCAAGCGTAATGGATCGGGCTCGACGATCAGCATCCCGGAGAGCATCCCAGAGCACCAATGTGTTGTGCAGTTCGAGTCTCCCCAGATGAAGCACGGCGACGTCCAGATCCTCGAATGCTATGACGTCTACCCCGCTTCCTACTCGTCTCGATCCTCCAACTCGACGGGAACAACCTTGACGATCACGACCGAGAAGACCGAGTCCACCCGGCTCAACACGTTCAAGATGCTTCTCACGTCCCCCAATAGAATAAACGGAGGATCTGCCACCAGCCACATGAGCGCTCGCGCCGCAAGCGACGACGACGTCGAGGGGTCCTCTGTCCCAGCCGCCAGTTCGTACTGGCAGCAAGAGCGAGAGCGGATGCGGTTGCTCCGCGAGCGCCGCTACCTCACGCGGAACGGCAGCCCCACCAAGGCCGCGACGCTTCGTGACGAAGACGACCCAGAAACCTCCAAGTACCGCACGGCCGCCATCATGTGTTCCGTGCCGCTACTGCTTGTGATCGTCTTCGTGGTTTTCGTGTTGGTCTTTGGCGACGGATCGGTCGCAGCGGTTGGAGCACCAGCCAACGTCCTCTCAGCGGACGCACAGGCTGCTCCTCTGGCTCCTGCAATGACCCATTTCCTCCGGTCTGCTCACCACGGCATGCCAGCGGCGAGCAATCCATAAGCGATTAACATTAAAACGGGGACCCCAAGCTGTTCTCCTCCTTTCCTCACCACCATTCACGAATATTATGGTATCGTATTTTTTTTTCTTCTTCTTCTTTGTTAGTTGGTTATTCCTGAGAGAGGGAGCGGTGGTCTAAACTATCCGGATATGGGAGTCTACGTGGTGAGGAAGAGCTGTACGAGGCCCTTCACATACGCGACGATCTCCCCGGCGCCAAGCTTAGATTCGCCGTAGATGCGGTCCACAAACGTGATCGGCACCTCGGCGATCGAGTAATTCTTGAGGCGGGCGCGCACGAGGATCTCCATCTGGAACACGTACCCAAGACCCTGGATAGACGCCATGATATCCTCAATGACCGCGCGCTTGTAAAGCCGGAACGATCCGGTGAGATCGGAACAGTGCGGGTTGAGCAGCACAGTCGCGAGGTAGTTGGCCACGCGGCTCGTGAGCTTGCGGCGCAAGTCCCAGCCGTAGACGCCGCCGCCTTCTACATAGCGCGTGCCCGTGATGATGTCGTAATCGCCGTGCGCCTGAGTGGCGATAAACTCGGGGATAAACTTCGGCTACAATCACATCCAAAGAAAGAGAAATAAACAATCAGTCAGACCCCAGTCCGGAACAGTCTGCAGCGGAGAACAAAACTCCTTACGTGGTGCGAGAGATCGGCGTCCATGAGGAACACGTAGTTGCCCGTGGCAAGTTTGAGGCCGTCACGGTAGGCTGAACCGAGGCCGAGCTTGCCCTTGCGCGGCAGGATGACGATATGTTCTTTGCCATAAATCTTCTGCAGGTCGTTCGCCACCTGCAGCGTCCCGTCCGGGCTGTTGTCCTCCACAATCACGATCTCATAATCCAAATTGCTGACAACGCCATAAAGTTAATCACTCGCATCCATACGTGGAACAAAAATGGATTCACAGAAAATATCCACTGACTGTTCACGGAAGGTCTTCTCCAGCAGCCAGACGATGAGTGGCAGGTTCTCGCGCTCGTTGTACGTCGGCAGCAGCACGGAGTACTTGTTCTTCTCCGCCATGGTGGTCGGCGCGCGTGGGCTGTCTGAACTTGCAAACGTGTCGGCTCGGCACCTAATCGACCTAAATATTTGTGTACCACATCATCCAAGTGGTTCACACTATTATCGGAATGTAGCCTTTCGTGGAACGAAGATCGAAACAAGCACGATGCTGCAGCGCAATCCGAGCGACGTCCGGCGCCGCGTCATAGCCTTCCGCACGACGCTGCGCAACACCGTTCTGGACGTGTTCCAGCACCAGGGCGACCACTGGATGGAGACCGACTCGGAGTATGAGTGGGATATCCATTGGGCGGATGTGGGTTGGGTCCGTGAGCACCTGGACGCGTTCACACCGCTGCAGGATCACCAGAAGATCAACCATTTCCAGAACCACTACGAGCTCACGCGCAAGGACTTGCTGGTCAAGAACCTCAAGCGCATGAAGAAGCAGTTGCTGCGCAGTGCGGACGCGAATGCGCGCCTCGAGAGCAACAAGTACGACTTTTGGGCCTCGACGTTCGTGCTGCCGACCGAGTACGGTATGTTTCTAGAAGAGTTCAAGCGCAATGCAGGCGGTCGGTGGATCATGAAACCCATTGGTAAGGCGCAAGGGAAAGGCATCTTCTTATTTGAGAAACTGAGCGACATTAGCGAGTGGAAGCGCGACCATACGTGGAAATCGGACGGCGGCGTGCAGGCCAAGACTGCCGACACGTACATCGTGCAAAAGTACATCGAGAACCCGTACACGATCGGCGCCAAAAAATTTGATCTCCGGCTCTATGTTCTCGTCACATCATTTTCACCGCTGACATTCTGGATCCACCGTGTGGGTTTTGGTCGGTTTTCCAACTCGAGGTACTCGGCCCACAAGAACGACATCGACAACCTCTGTGCGTTGTGCCGCGGCGGATACTCTGGATCTCCCTACACGCAGTTCCTGATCTGTGTTTTATTTTTCCGTAGGTATGCACCTCACCAACGCGTCAGTGCAAAAGACAGCGGACGACTACGACAGCTCACTGGGCTGCAAGTGGCTGCTACAGCACCTCAAGATGTTTTTGATCTCCAAGCACGGCCTGGAGCCCGTCGACAAACTGTTCCACGACATCCAGCAGGTCATCACGCGCTCGCTTCTCTCCGTGCAGCAAGTGGTCATCCAGGACAAACACTGCTTTGAGCTCTACGGATACGACGTGCTGATCGACAGCGATCTGAAGCCGTGGCTGCTAGAAGTGAACGCGTCGCCGTCGCTCACAGGCGACACCAACGAGGACTACGCGCTCAAGGTCAATGTCGTGCAGCACACACTAGATGTGCTGGACGTGGAACAAAAACGCTCGGGTCAAGAGCACCATGTTGGCGGATTTGATCTGATCTACCACAATAACGCGCCGGTTCCGGATGCCAAGCCCGCTGGGTACCTGTCGTACTTGGGCTGCGCGTTCGATTGGCAGCGGCTGCCGAGTCGAGTGGGAGCATAGGTTTACAGTTCGTGCTAGTTGTATTTTCGCTGCATCTGTTTAGTCGCTTGATAATCTCTGGACATGTTTCTGCGCTCTGGATCCAGAAGGTGGAATCTGAATCTGAAATCTGAAATCCTTCTACTCGTCGTCGTCGTGAAGCGTGGACCAGACGTTCTTCGTGGCCACGGTTTTAGACTGCGGAGCCTTCATGGTGCTCAGCTGTACCTGCGTGGCGTCAGCGCCCAGTGTCGGGAACGCGCGTTCGCTCTGCAGATTGATCCGCTTGGAGACTTTGTTCCGCTCCTCCTGCTCCGCCCACGACCGCGCCACGGCTTCGTTCTCCGTAGGGTTCTTGTACTTTTTCGGCTGCTTGGCCCACTGGAAGTCGCGCTTCTCCTCCGCGTCCTTCTTGTCGCCGATCGACAGGTCTGCCACGCCCTTCGTGGGTGCCGCCTGTGGCTTTTGCGGCGGGCTGTTGTGGACCTTCGGTTTGAGGGATGAGGAGGATTTGGAGGCCGCGGTCGGTGGTGCTGTGACTGCGATTGTCGGCGTTGGTGCCGCCGGCGCTGCTGGAATATTTTCCTTGGCGATCACATTGGCGTTCATGGACTTGATCCCGCCCTTCTTCTTCTTGTTGAACAGCGAGCTGAGCTTGGCATTGTCACCTCCCGAGCTGGCCATGGTTGGTCAGTCGCGCGGATATGCTTTGTGGGCTTGGAACCGAAATGGGGGAAACCGACCAAAACCACTCTAAGATCGGTTTTCACAAAACAAACCGGTAAAAGTCCACAAGAACGTTCTTCAACGTGGAGTTCACCATCTGGGAATGACCGTCACTCTTGTTTTTGTATGCGAAAAGAAAGAATCCACGGGCCAGTATTTAGCCAATCTGGGAGGTCAATCGCCTCTTTGAGGTCTATTCAAGGTGTCGCAAACTACGTCGACAGCCGGTGAAACGCACTGTGCTGACCTGACCCTGATTGGCCAACTTCTAGAACAGCATCAAATACGATAGCAGGATAGTCGTGCGACGCGTTGGGCTTGGTCTAACGACGGCGTGAGGAGACGTCATACCCGATCTAGCCACACGCCCGACTGATGCCACCGAATATAAACCTTGACAAACCTTCGACCAACAACAATGAGCATTTAGACGCCAACGAATATGACCGCACCGACACGAACGCCGCCACCGCGCGCAAGGTGTGCCGTGCGTGCGGGACCCCCGGCGTGAATAACCGCTGCGGCGCCTGCAAGCGAGTGTTTTTCTGCGACCGTGAGTGCCAGAAACAGATCTGGGTGGCCCATCGCCCCGAGTGCGCGCGGCTGATAGCCGACGCGCCGTCCAGGCAAGATGACGCCAACGTTGGCGAGTCTAACTCCAACGAAGTTGGAACGTCTATTGAGACTCCGAATACCGCCTCCCCCGTCGTGAGCCTCACGACTAGAGAGGAGGAGGAGACGAACGAGACCGCGTCCTCCCAATCGACCGACTGCCTCCTCTCGACCCCTTCCATGTCGCCCCCCAAGGCAAAGAAGGCCGTGGTCCTCATCCCCGAGCCCGATGTGATCCCCGTCGTCGAGCTCCCAGTGCTACCGGAGGAGGAACCGGCCATGAAACTCCCCTCCGCTGTTGTCACCCCAAAATCGTCCAAGAAAAAGAAAAACAAGAAGAAAAAGGCCCGATCCAACAGTCTCCATGCGCCGGTGTCGGCGCCCATGCCGCAGTCCAAGTTGAAGAGCCGTTCGCAGTCGCTCTCAGTCAAGAAGCACGTGGTTTGGGGCGACGTTCTCGCTCGGGAATTTACACGGTTCCCAGGTGGTGGAGGAGCCATCCCCTACGATGGCTCGTGGGCGCTCGGACTCGGCTCCCCCGTGGCGGACGTCCAGCTGGGCAGCGTGATGGAAGTGGAGGAGCTTCGTCTCAGTGAGCTGGAAGCGCGCGCGAAAGACCTGACCAAGAGCCAGCGCGCCAGGGTCCGCGAGGGTGAGACACGCCAGTTTGATTACAAGAGCGGCGCGCGCAATCCGCTGTTTGGCCGCCTGAGCGAGCGCGAGCGCCGCAAGATCTTCAGCAAGATCGAAGCCGTCCACCTCCACGAGCTGGAGGAGCAGGTCTCGCACCGCAAGCGCTCGGTGTCGTGCGAGACCTCGGCTATCCGCGTGGAGGAAGACGCGCCACCTGAGGCCGACTTTGCGTGCGTGGCCAGTGAGCAGCTAAACGAATTTTTAGCGATCCGCGACTCGCGCGACGACACGTGCGGCTGCTCGTGCGGTGATCTGCTCAAGAAGGTGGTCAAGATGAACGTGAAGAAGCTCCAGGCGTTCCTTAATGTCCGCAAGGTGCGGATCGCGGGCCACTCGAAGCCCGAGCTGCTGGCCCAGGCCAAGGCGGTCGCGTTGCGAGAGAAGAACTGCAGCAACTCGTCGGACTGCGAGTGCGCGCGCAACGGCGTGGGCTGCCACGCGAACGTGTGTGTTGGCTGCGTGGGCGATTGCTACAACCCGCACTCGCAGTACGCGTACCAGAAGGACGTGGTGGTCCGGTATCGTAAGCAGCAGATCGCCAGGTGGAACGACGAACACGCCGAGGGGATGGCGTCGCTCGAGACGCATCACCAAGGCCGTCATTCGATCTCCGTCGCGTAAGGCGTTGGTTCAACCGTTCACGGGCGTCAATGTGTTCATACTGTAAAAGTGAATTCATTCTGCCATTCTTCCGCTTTGTCGCTTTTCCGGTTTTGATTTTCTGTCTTGTATTGGTCGGGAGGAGAGTGGAGAGCTCATCTGTGTACGATCCACAGAGAGAGAGCCACTTTCTCCCGCATTTTGACGGCACTGCCACCTGCTGTACATGGCTAGCGATCTTCCTACTGACTACTGTTGGGTTCTGCTTTTTCTTCTTCTTGTTCTGCTTGGGATATCTATCAACACGTCACACGACGACGCCAAAGCGGACCGACCCGACTACGCGAGCTTATCGTCGACGCGACGAAAAGATCCCGCGGGACGAGGTGGGCTCCTTGCGACCTCTGGACGACGCCGGGTCGCCCTGGCGCTTCACACGGCGCTTGTATACCGCGATCTGGTCGTCCACGCGGACGCCCCACTGCAGGTGCTCAGCCTGGACGGCAGCGTTGAGGAACAGGTTGAGCTTCTCGGCGCGCTCGCCGATCGTCTTCTGCGAAAAGTTGCCCGCGATGTGGCGCTTGGGCAGCTCCGGGATCTCCTTCTTCGAGTACCCGGCCTCCTTGGTCAGGCGTTCACACAGCGAGCTGCAATCCAAAAAAAGAGAAGCTATTGTGTGAGCGACTAGTGAAAAATCGACACGGAACCGAATTCACGGGGAAAACCCGTTCCATTCGTGGAACAGAAACGCACCGGAACGTGCTGTACCGCTTCCAACAGTGCACGGTGCCGTAGTTAGTCGTGCGGATCTCGAGCTTGTATTGGATAAACTTCTTGCCCGTCTTGTTCACCACGCGGCTGTCCACAATGCGCGCCGACACGAGACCAATCTCCTCCGGAACTGTTCCAGAACACAATACAGATCAAAACACAAGCACGACCGTCAGTACAGAGCACTCTCCTCCCAGCAGAACAGAGGACAAAACCGTACTCGGGATGGACGCGTTCTCGACAATCGCGCGCTCCTCCATCTCCTCCTCGTGGACGTGGACGTCCGCGATCTGGATAAACGCGAGAAACTGGTCGCCGTCCGTGGCGTTCACCTCCGTGTTGATGGCGTAGCAGCCCACGTGCGGGTCCAACCCGACGACCTCGCCCGTGCCGAACGGAGTGTCCACCTTGGTGCGCGGCGACAGGATGCGGTCGTCGTCCAGGTTCACATCGGTGGCCTTGACCGTGATCCGCAGCCCGCCCATGGCCTGCTCCATCTTGACCGTGTAGCACTCCTCGTCCTTGTCGTACGAGACCACGCGGCCCGGGCCGTGGTGGCGCACGATCACCGGCACGTCCTTGGACAGCGACTGCTCATACCGCTCCATCTTCTCGGCCTCGAGAGCCGCCAAGCGCGCGCGCTCCTTCTCCTCCATCGCCTGTTGCCGAGCAGCCTCGGCGGCCGCGCGGACGCGTTCCTTCTCCTCCCACTCGATCCGCGCGGCCTCCTCCTCGGCCGCGATCCGCTCCTGCTCCTGGCGTTCCAGCTCCAAGCGCAGCGCTTCTTGCTCCGCGGCCACACGCGCCGCCTCCTCCTCGGCGGCCCGGCGGAGCTCCTCCTGCGCGGCCAACTCGGCTGCGATCCGCGCGGCCTCCTCTTCCTCAGCGAGGCGGATCTCTTCGAGCCGCGCGGCCTCAGCCTCTTCGGCGATGCGGAGCTCTTCCAGCCGCGCGGCCTCCTCGGCCGCAGCCACACGGCGGGCCTCTTCCTCGACAGCCAACGCGGCAGCGGCTAGCGCTGCCTTCTCGGCCTCCTCCTGCCTGACGCGCTCTTCCTCTTCGCGCTGCGCGGCCATCGCAGCGTCCTTCTCGCGCTGCTCCGCCGCGAGCCGCGCGCGCAGCGCCTCCTCCTCCAGGCGCTCGCGCTCCTCTTGCTCGCGGCGCAGACGACGCGACTCCTCGACGCGCGCGTCGTACTCGGCGTCCTCTGAGGCCTTGGCCAGACGCTCCGCCTCCGAGAGCTCGGCGATGCGCTCGGCCTCCTTCTTCTGTGCGTCGGCCTTGGCGAGCGCCACCACGTACTCGGTGCCGTGCTTCTTCTTGAGCTGGCGCACCGCGAACGCGCGGCCGACACTCTGGATCTTGGTCGCGTTCTTGTGGACGTACTCCATGGTCTTGGGCCGGTGGAGGTACCAGAACTTGACGGCCTTGTTGTTGCTCATGATGGTCTCGAGATCGATGGGCCGCAGAATGCTTTCATCCGACTGGATCGACTTGTGCGTGGCCGCGTCACGCTGCAGCGCCTCGTGGTCCGTGAGGACCGTGGACTGCCGGCCGTCCTTTGGAACATAGTACGAAGAGTACATGGCGGAACGTTCTGCGCCGGGCGGCGATAGATAGACCGGGGGATGGAATGCGGAATGCGGAACAGTTCTTGGCAATCAAAACCAAACTTGTTCCGTCCACCAGGGAACAAACAGGCTTCGTGTGGCTGGGTAGGTGCGCTGCGAAGTCACGCCAGCAGGAGTAATGCGTCAAAGTGCGGGGGTAGAGCAAGTCGCGGTGTCGCCGTCGCCTCGTCGGAACAACTGTCGCCTGCTCGCTCGTGTGGTCTCCCCTACGTGCTCTCTGCACTCTTGACGCGATTTTTCGGATCGAAGTCATAGGAGTATTCGGAACAAAGATGGGAGAGAGGTGGAGATAAAACCTCACTCGTGTCCTCCGTACTTGAGGCAAGATGATCCACAGCATGAGTCACGTGGCAGATTCCACGATGGAGACCAAGTTGGTGTGGATGAAAAAAACCTCATTTGGTCTGACGTTCAGTTGCGTGTCGATCAAGGATGAGCTCGTTTAGCCCATCGCAACGGGTCGACAAACAGGTTTGGGCCGGAGACCCGTCCTCAACACATTAGCAAAACGCGTTGCTTGTGTCGCTAAACCCCACGGGTTTAGATTCAAGGCCTGTGAGAAGAGTGCATGGGTTCAGATCTGAAGCCATTCTTGAGCCAGCTATCATACAGCATCGTCAACAAAAGTATCATGCTCTCGTCACACTAAACCACCCCGCATCGCTCGGTGGAGCTCGTCAAACAGCCTAGTCACCGTCACTTCGCTCGCGTCCTCTAGGCGTTCCACGTATTGTTCCAGGCGTCGCTGACGTTCCGTGTAGAGCTGATCTGCGCGGAGTTTCTGCTTTTTTAGAATCTGCCGGAACAGCACACGATTCGGATGCTCGCTTGTGGTCTTGGAGGTCTGCACGTTCAAGTAGAACGACTCCCCGCCCACAGGGTCCAGCTGTGGGATCCACTCTGGTGGGAGCCGCGCCCTCATGACGTCTTTCTCTAGTCGCGACTCGTATCGCGTCCACTCGGCGGTATAGCGTTGGTCCTCGCGGCGCAGCTCCCGCGCCACGCGCACCTTCTCGATGGCCACGTGGCAGTTCCACTCCGCCAGCTTCAGACTGATCGCGGCCGTCGCCTGGGGGTGAGAGATGGGGTGGATATACGATATCAGTACGATAGGTCGAGAAACGAAATAGTTGCTGGTCATGTAGTTACCTGGGACCGTCGCCGCCAGTCGCACCACTCGCGCTGGCGTCTCCTTCTCGTGCAATGGGTCTGGAACGCACGGCGAAAGACAACTTCCCAAATGGCTCGTCTTCGTCTCCATAAGCTCTGCAGTCTGGGATGGTACTGTATTAGTATGCCAACAAACTCACTGTTGACTTCAAGACAAATATGCTATCTCCGTACCGAATAATGGCGAGGATGACCGAGTGTTGGACCGTAACTGATACGTCGAACGCTGAAATACCGCATCGTTTCCGATAGATCCACCTCCAGAAGCAGCAGAGTGCGATTCGGCGGCGTTGGTGTCGTTTTGTGATCTCTAGTTTTGTGTCCCGAGCCACTTGGGACGCTCGGACTGCACAGAGGAGTTTCGTCTATTCACCAAGCACGCGCCATCATCCAACAAAAAAGCATCTACCAGATCAAACCCAACTCAATAGCGCTCACCTGAAGCACAACTGCTGCTCGCTGCCTCGTACGCGCCTTGAGAGCCGCCACTCTCATGTTCCACAGTTGTCTTGTTCGATACATCACGTAAGTATTCCAAATCCGATTAACGCACACCTCGCGCCAGTGCGACTGTGCCAGCGCCTCCGCCGCTCGAGATTCCGCTTGTTCTCGCTGTTTACCCAAATTCTCCAAAAACAACGCTCCACTCGGTTGCGCCACGCGTGGAGTCACCGGTTTGTGTGGCGCGGGGCGGTTCTTCCGTGGCACGGTCTTGGGCTGCCCCAGTGCCTGCGCGTCCACAACGTTCTCATACAAAATGAGAATATCAGGCGTCGTCGGCTCTGCTACGTTCTCAGGGGCGAGAGAATTACTGGCTGCGTCTGTGAGCTGCGAGAGTTGTAGAGCAGAACCATCCGTCGCTTGACTGCAGCAGTGCAAGAGCTGCTGGAACTTGGCGCGCGCGTCGGTGATTGCCTGGCGCACGACCGTAAATGGATGTTGCTCGTCGATCCCCCGCAACAGAATGTCCATTTGTTGCGCGTAGAACAGATCGTTGGTGAGCTTTGCCTTTGGAACCGAAATGCTCGACGCGTCGCCCATGCCATCCGCCGTGAGAAACACGTGGATCGCTCGTCTAAGTAGACCGCAAAGCCCAATCAGCAATTATAATTCAAACAGCCAATCATGTTCTCTAACACTCGGAGCCAACCTGACATGTGCGCGCAGCACCTTTAGGTCAGTGTCGCGCTCCAGCGTCTCCTCAAAACGGATCCGATCCAGAATTTTGTTCTCTCGCCCTGCACAACACACGACAAAGAACTGGCTGAGCAAGAACACGGAGCAGTTGGAACAGTACAGCAAACCACACCGATCCGCCATTCTTCTCTGTACTTGGCGGCGCGGTGGCTCTTGTCGCGCTCCCTGGATGTGTCGTTCTGGCCACTCGCATCCAATAACGCGCCGACCGACGCGACGAGCTTGCTCACGTCTTCGGCTCGTCCTCGCTGCACGCGGAGTAGTTCATCGAACGCTACTTTTTGCTCCGTGGAGCTGTCGAGAACCGTTATGCACTTGTCGTTGGTTTGGTTGGTGTTGGTGGGTTGGAGCAATCCACGCCCGGGGTTCGCTGGTGGCAGCTTGAAGTGGCGTGCTCTGTGGACACCGGGCGACCGCGCGGGCAGCGGTGGCGGCGCCGCTGAGAGGAACATTCCACCACCTCCGCTACCCGTAGAACGTTTCGACATGGGTGACGCTCGCGGTGTGGATCCAGCTTTGTCGTGGCGGCGGCCTCGAGACGCGCGCCGTGTGGGGTCCATTTGTGTCCAGGACGGTTTTAAGAGAGCCTATGCGCGCCTCCTCGTTTCCCAGGAACTTCAAATCAGAGTGACGGTCTTCAACCTCCATTATCTGGATATTGATCATCGGAGTACGCAGGTTTCGCTACATTCATTGGCCACAACGCCCAAGAACCTCTTTGCCCAGGACTCAACCAACATGCTGGCCCGTGTCCTCAGCCGTCGCGCACTGCTCGCGCAGCCCACGGCACTCTCCGCGCTCCGCCATCCCTCACATGTTCTTGGCGTCGGATCAACCGTCCCGGCCCTGCAACTCTTGCGGTCCATGGCCTCGAACAGCGGTGCGGACGCCGGAAGCTTCGCAGCGCTCGGGCTCCAGCCCTCGTTAGTCGGAGCGCTGGCTGAGATGGGCGTGACCAAGCCCACGGGCGTGCAGTGCAAGAGTGTTCCAGCGATCCTCGCGCGCAAGGACGTACTCTGCACGGCGCAGACCGGCACGGGCAAGACGCTCGCGTATCTGGTGCCGGTCGTGGAACAGTTGCTCCGCTACGAGGCCGCGCTCTCGCCCGAAGACAAAGTCAAGCAGCTGGCCACGGCCGCGCGGCCGCAGGTGCTGGTCGTGCTGCCAAGCCGCGAGCTGGCCCACCAAGTAGGCGCTGTGACCAAGCGATTGGGCCACGCGACCAAGTTCGCGTCCGCTGTGGTCACCTCGGGCGAGCGCAAGTCGCTCCAGCAGCAGTCACTCGCCCGCCATGTGGACGTCGTGGTAGGCACGCCGGGCCGCCTGGCCAAGTGTGTGGCCAAGGGCGACCTCTTCGTCTCACGCGTCCACACAGTCGTACTGGACGAGGCTGACACGCTACTGGACGCCAAGATGGGCTTCCGGAAAGAACTGGACGCGGTCCTCAACCCGGTCCAGAGCAGTGCGGCCAAGCGCGCACAACCGTTGCAGATTGTTCTAGTCGCAGCCACGATCCGCTCGCCGTTGGACGCTGTGGTCAAGAAAAAGTTCGGAGAGCTACGCTTGGTGAGCGACGATCAGATCCACCGCACGCCGTCGACCCTAAAAGAGGAATTCCTCAAAGTCGCGCCAGAGCAAAAGCACTCGGCTCTGCGAGAAGCGCTCCACCAGCGGCGGTTCCGAGACGCCAAGACCATTGTGTTCTGCCGCTCGGCCGCCAGCTGCAACGCCGCCGACCACATGCTCCGCGAGCACGGCTTCGTGTCGCGCTGTCTCCACGGCGAGATGCCCACGCTGCAGCGCGAGGCGTCCGTGGATTTGTTCCGCAACGACGACGACCGCATGAACATCCTCGTGTGCACGGATCTGGCCGCGAGGGGGCTCCACTTTGAGCGCATCCAGCATGTGGTCATGTGCGACTTCCCGCAGTCGGCCGTCGACTATGTGCACCGCGCCGGCCGCGCCGGGAGGGCGGGTGAGACAGGGTTTGTGACCAGTTTGGTCACGCGGTTCGACGCTGCGCTGGCCCACACGATCGAGCAGTCGAAGCTCAACCGCAAGACGATCAAAGATCTGCGGTCGGATCTGAGTAGTGTGGTGGAGGAGGACGAGAGCGAGGAGGACAAGGCCGCGCGGGAGGAGCGCAAGCGCTCGCAGCAGCGGATGCCGCATCGCGACCGCGCGATGACGGGCCACGGCACCAAGCGGCTGCGCAAGCACAAGCTGCGCACGCTGTAGTAGCGGGCTCAGTCTTCAACTACTTCGTGGGAATATAAACAAAGACCAGAACAACTTTGCAGCGTAGTTATACGGACGGACTTGAGTTCACGTTTTTTCTGCCATGGCGAGAAGATACGAAGCAACAGCGAGTCCTTTCAGTTGGTCCAATACAGCAATCAAAACGATCTAAACGACCCAGAAAGTCCATATCACATTGGGAGATGCATTCTATTCCGTGGCTCGAGCACACACAAATAAAAGTAAAAAAACATCTATCTCTTGGTGGCGTAGCTTTGGCGGCGGTACAGGTTTTCGAGCTCCTTCTTCGTGTCGCCCGCAGGAAAGTTGGCGAGATCAAAGTAATGCGGCGCAATGTCCACGAGCCACTCGCCCTGGACGCGCGTGCAGAGGCGGATGTAGTTGCGGTTCGTGAGCACAAACTCGTTGTAGACGACCCACTCGGGCTTGTCGTCCAGCACGCAGCTCGGGTGCAAGTGGACCACCTGGTTGTCTTTCACCGTCACGTAGTGGCCGCCGGCGCTGGCCTTATGGCCCACCTGCATGAAGAAGCCGGCCACCAGCGCCTTGCGGATGTTGGTGTAGTAGTCGGGCGACTCGTAGTCGATCGCCGACTGCGTAGGCAGTTCGAGCCGTTTCATGTTGCGCAGCAGTTGCTCGCGCACGTTGTTGGCCGACTGGAGACTGCGATAGTTGAGGTAGTGGCTGTAGCACCACTTTTGGTCCTCGCCGTTGAGCTTGTACGCGTGGAACACATTGAGCAGCGTGAGGTGGTCGCCGTCGTGGTGCGCAAAGTTAGACTTGGCGGCGTTGGCCTCTTTGGCTTCGCTCTTGGGGCGCACAAACGGCTCGGGCACCGACAGCATGGCCACGATGGTCGCGATCTCCTGCGGCACCTGGTACTTGGCCGACGCGATCAGCATCTTGGCCAGCTGCGGGTACACGGGCAGCATGGCCATCTGCTTGCCAAGCGCCGTGAGGTCGCCGTCGTCGCCCAGCGCGCCAAGGTAGTGCAGCATCTCGAGCGCGCGCATGAGCGTCTCGGGCGCCGGCGGGTCCATAAAGTCGAAGTGCACCAGGTCCGAGATCCCGAGTTGCAGCAGCGTGAGTACCACACCGCTCATCTCGGACCGCAAGATCTCCGGGTACGTCTGCTCCGTGAGGTCGTTCAGGAACGACCGCTCCGTGTACAAGCGGAAGCACTTGCCCGGGCGCGTGCGTCCGGCACGCCCGGCACGCTGCTTGGCCGACGCGCGCGAGATGGGCGACACGAGCAGTGACTCGACGCGGATACGCGGGTTGTACACCTTTTGCTTGGAGAAGCCCGGGTCCACGACGTACACGATGCCGTCGATCGTGAGCGAGGTCTCGGCAATGTTGGTTGAGACCACGATCTTGCGGCCTTTCGGGCCTCCGAGCGTGCGCGGCCGGGGCGCGTCGCGGAAGATCCACTGCTGCTGCTGCGGGGGCAGCGTCGAGTACAGCGGGTACACCGCGAGCGGGCCGTACTTGGCCGGGTCCAGCGCGTCGGCCTCGGCCTGGATCTGCCGGCAGGCCGTTTCGATCTCTTCCTGGCCCGTGAGGAAGAGCAAAATGTCGCCTTCGTCCTCGCACACGTGGATCTGGACGGCGGTCCGTACGGCGGCCTCGACGTAGTCGCGCTGCGGCTCCGGCGTGTAGAATGTCTCCACTGGAAACGTTCTGCCCGGGATGCAGATCAGCGGCGCGTCGTCAAAGTACGCCTGGAACTTTTTCGCGTCTAGCGTGGCCGACATGACGACGACTTTGAGGTCGGGCCGCTTGGGCATCACCTCTTTGAGTAGGCCGAACAGAATGTCCGTGCTCAGCGTGCGCTCGTGGGCCTCGTCCAGAATGATGCACGAGTAGTTGGACAGCAGTGGGTCGCTCATGGCGTGCTGGAGCAGCATGCCGTCCGTGAGGAACCGTAACTGGGTGGCCGCGCAGGTTACGTCCTCAAAGCGGATCGTGTACCCGACTTGTTGGCCCAGCTCCACGTCCATCTCTTCGGCCACACGCTTGGCGATGCTCATGGCGGCCACACGCCGCGGCTGCGTACACGCGACCATCCCCTTTGCAGACGTGCCGCCGAAATCCATTGTAGTCAGGAACTGCGGGATCTGCGTGGTCTTGCCACTGCCGGTCTCGCCCTCGATCACGATCACCTGGTGGCTCTGGACCGCACTCTGGATCTCGTCCAGAAAGCCGTACACTGGGAGCCTCTGACGCGTCGCTAGCAGCTTGAAGTACCGGTCCGAGAACGCGCCGCCTGTGAGCGGGTTGTGCTTGGCTGTGGACGAAAGTGTGGCCGCGAGCGCCGCACCGGCCGCGCTGCCGCTGCGGTCGTCCACAACTTGGTCGTCGAGCGCGGACGGCGGCGCGTCCGAGAACTTCGACTTGCGCTTCTTGCGGACGGCGCCATCGCCTACGTCGATACGTCGCTTGCGGTCGTCCATGGCTGGCGGGGAGATGTGGAGGTGGCGACGGATCAAGATAGAGATGGCGGTTGGTGTTGGAGTTGGTGGTTGGCGCGCCAACCAGACGCAGACCCAGTTGGACGACCTTCGTGTCACATTCGTCTCGTGTAGTCCACGTGAATGGAGTCACGTGGACCACTTCTTTTTTTTCTAACTGAACAGTCCAACTTGGGCTATCCGACTTGTTGACCTTCGTGCGACATGTATGGTGCGACTGGCAATCCTTCGTGCGACATTTCAGCATTGAGAGAGCAGCCACATCACCAGCTGAAATGGATACGGTGCGACATGTGTGGAGTGTCGAGATCAAAACGTCACCTTTGCGATGGATGCTACTGAACACCAGTCAGTCTCTCCGAAATGGAGAGGCGGTATTATTGTTCCAGGCAGAGCAAAAATGCAAAAAAGAACACAGAACGCTCATTCGGAATGGTAATGGGGATCCACAACGGCGGTCCGTTTTTGATTCTGGAGCGTGAGGTGGGGGGGTATCATGGAGCCCATTAAAGGCGCAGCTACACACGTATCGGTTACACATATCCTTGCCTTCTATCCACAGCGTTAGACGCCATACTTAGACCAAGTCGGAAGTCTCCTTGTCCTTGGCCACGGTCGCCTTGGAGCCCGCCTTGAACTTGACCAGCAGCGCGGGGATCTGGGTCACGGCGTTGATGATGAAGAACACACTGCCGACGGTGTAGTAGGTGATGCCAAGGTTCATGTAGTGCGTCGCCAGGTCCGCGTCTTCCAGCGCGATGTACCGCGGAAGGTAGAACCAGCTGCCGAGGATGAAGCACATGGCGCCGAGAAAGCACGCGGCCGCGACGGCTGCGCCCCAGCAGAGCAGGTTGCCGAGCTTGACGCCCGAGGCCTTGCGGTCCTCGTGGGTCACGGTGATGAACACGAGGTCCACAAACGACGCGACGCAGAAGAACACACAGCCGATGATGAACGACCAGCAGCCGAGACTGGCCGAGATCACGTAGTAGTCGGGCAGGAAGAACACGGCGCCGAGCATGAATACGCCGGCTGCGGCGCAGTAGAGCGCGGCGTTGTATGCCTTGACCACGCGCACAAATGGCGTGCCCGTGTGGTTGGCGCGGATCGCGTCGATGAAGTCGCCGTGCGTGCCCAGCAAAAACGCGATACAGCCGAAGAAGAACAGCCACGAGCCCACGACAGCGCCCTGGCCGTCCCAGAGCGTGGCGTACTTGGGGAAGTAGAGGATCGAGCCGAAGAGGAAGAAGACCGAGCCCACGAAGTAGGACGCCACCTTGCCGATCTGGAACCAGCGCTCAAAGCAGCCCAGCTCCGCGTGGACCACCGAGGTCTGTCCCGGGGTGGGTAACTGCTGCGTGTAGTGAGGAGACGCCATGGGAGTCGGTTCTGAGATAGGGAGGATCGAAGTGGAGGCTTGAGAGATTTTTGCGAAATGGCCTGTGGGAAGCTGCTGGGGGTGCTCTGTGTCGGAGCTGCTCGCGGATAGCAATGGGTGGGTCTCGCTCATACCGTACAGTACCGTATCCCTCTGTAATATACAAACTGAGCGTGGAGCTGCTGGATGGTGTACTCCCCAACAGCTGGATTTGGAATAAAACCTGGAAAAACCTCGAAAATAGACAACTGTCCGATTTTGCCAGGCTGGTGGAAAGGGGAACTGACTGGTCGGCCGCTGAAGGCGATTGGCTAGAGAACGATTCTGCCAGTGCCAGTGCCAGCGCCAGGCGATGAGACGAAAGTCCTGCGTGTTGAGAAACTGCATTGTCCACTTATCGTCAGCTGGTGATCAATGTACTGAACTGCACATTCTCCCCTGGAGGAGAGGAGACGGGGGGAGAGGAAGTTCGCCAAGAACACCCTGCCGACTGACTGTCAGATTATTTCAGTGCTGATGGTACGGAGCTCTGGCCCTGGCCAAGCAGTTCTCGCGTGGAGCTCTTTTCTGATAGCATTTCGAGAGACGAGTTTCCGTTCTCATGAGCATTCAATCCTGGGATATGAAAAATCTGACATAAAAGCGGAAAAAATAAATGTGCTTGCAGGACACCCCGTTTCTGTCCCGTTTTGAAGCAGCTGGGATGTGCACAGAAGCGCCATTCAGGTACATAGCTGAGGCATATCGCGAGGTAGTTCCCGCGTATTGTACCGTCTATTCGTAGTCGATACTGATTGGATCCCAAAAAGAGATCAGCCAATAGTAGTGGAGACCAGAACGTTTGAGGTGATGCGTCCACCCGCCAGTTTCTGGCTCGCAAGTGGCTAAAGTGGCTTCACTCTCGTGCTCCTCCCCATGGCTCCATTCTCTCGTTCAGTCTCAACAGTGTCGATCAGAACCTTTTGAGCAAGGGGTCTTTCCTACGGACACTGGTTCGTACATGGTCTAATTCCTCGTGGAACTTGCTACTTCAAGTGGCCATCGTTTGCCTATTTTTCTCGCCACCAGTATCTTTTTTTTCGGTCCGTGCCACACACAAGAGACATTTGCTCCTTGGCAAGTGTCTCGCCGTGATACGATAACACAAACAAAACAGGGAAATGCAGAACTGAAGCGGTGAACGTTTCCTTTGCTTGCACCTAACAGAATACGAGCCGTCCGCAATCATCTCCCGCCTTCTTCCTGCAAATCGGTGTTTGTTCCCGGGACCAACTGATCCCCAGTTCCACATCACAGTCACGCGTGACGACTTCAAGTGACCATCACTCCGATGTGGCTACAGTTCCAATCCAACAGGCAGTGCGCGCCTATTCGCTCTCCACACGCTGACAGTGGATACAGTACTGTATCGTGGCGTGCTATGATGGTCGCCAATACCGTAGTATCCCACCAGCTCGTAACCCCCTGTCCGTAACCACCATGCCTCCTCAGCACACGATTTGTTGTTGGAGCTCAGAACCTTTTTCGGCCATGGCTCTCATGGTCGACTCAGCGCGAAGAGCTCAGATCCGCCCAGTGGCTTCCACGCGAGAAGGTGACGAGCCGCGGTCACCACAGCGCGCTGGGACATTCTCCTTCTCATGGCCGTTCGGGTGGACGGGTGCGTTGATGGTGCTGGCGTTCCTGCTCTCCACCGCGTGGTCGCTTAGTCTAGCGGTGATCCAGCTGGTACCGACGTGGGCGGCCAACTATGTTATGGGCACGGCTGACTTGGACTTTGGTGACTTCTGGAACCTGTCGCGCGCTGACGACCGCCTCGCGTTGCCAGCGGCTGCGCTGTTCGTGTCGTTTGCGCTTGGCTACGGGAGTCTCGTCGTGCAGACGGTGGTCCAGAGTCGACGCCACGAGTGCCGCAAACCGCAATTAACGAGAAGAGTTGAGGTGGGCACGCGCCGACTGTCGGGGTCGCCGAGTCCTCCGAGTGCAAAGCCCGTGGCTGGCTTGTCCAGATCGGTTTGTGGTTGCTGGCATCTCCTCTTCTCACTCGAAGAGGTATAGTTTTGCATGGCCAAATCCGAGCATGCCGAACCGTTTGGGCGGGTTGTTCATGGAATACTGTTCTTTTCTTCCATAGAGTCCGTTGTGGGCGCTCCCCAAGCTTGCATTGCAGACGCTGACGCTGTTTCGGTATCTCCGGGAAGGGTTTCCGACCTCGGTGATCTTCACGTACTCAGTGCTGCTATGTCTCAATTGGATGATCGCTAGCTACTGCATCGCCACAAATCAGAGCGGTTTGCAATCCGCCCACACTCGAGTATTCTCCAGGTACGGTACCGCGGACCTCGCTTATTTGCGAAGTGACCTACTCATAGAGCTCACGGACACTACCACTGCAGCTTCGATTTGTTCTTCGCACTGCTGGCTCCTCTTCACGTGCTCGTAATCGCCTATATGAACTTTGACTTCAACCGAGCAGAGTTTGCGACGCGAACGGAGGCCTTCCCGAGTGCCAATTTCGATCGCACAGCGAGACTTTTTGCGGACCCGACCATGGTCTCGCGCGTCCGCATCGCGTTTCAGTCACTCGAGGTGTCAACGGTGTGGAGTCTGCTCATCAAGACCTGTTTGAACACAGTCACGATCCACAGGTGGTGGAGAATCATAACCCGACTCGACCGACGACCGCATGAGGCACCATCGCGATCAATCCATACGACTATTCTCCGTCGCTGTGTCAACAGAGTGCTCAGAGCCGTGGTTGCTGGTATTGGATTGGCCATTCTCGTCTATTCGATCGTAGCTGTGACGAGCACACTGCGAGCTTGCCAACCCTTCGCGCAATGTCGAGTCCCCAGCTTTGCATGGAACGTTGATCCGAACAGCTTCTGCTCCTGCGTCGTGTTCATCGATCGCCAAACGGTCGTGACGACGTTCGCCGAGTGGGAAAGTCCAGTCGACACCTCAGCCAATCTCGCGACACTGGCTGTCGCTGGGCAGCTAAAGATCGTTCAGGTTGTCAATAGGCAACTGCCCACGCTGCCCGAGGAGCTGCGCGGCTGTCGATCCTTGCAGCAACTTGTTCTGATCTATACGAAGACGATTGTCATACCGGACTGGACAAGAGAGTTCACGCAGTTGGAATACTTGTACGTGGGGAACTGAACTTTTCGTCCGAATATTGGATTTGCCGTGACTGACTGTTCACTTGTCGCGCTCAGGCACATTCAGGGCGACTTTACTCGAAAGCGGTTGCTCAGCCTTCCAGACGACCTCTTTCACGCGATGCCGCGTTTGCTCTTTCTGCACCTCGGGACACTTCCAACAATTCCCTTTATCCCTAAGCTCGACGGTCTTGCTCGCCTTCGATATCTTACATTGGCTGTGCTTCATTCCACGAATCAGATCCCAAACCTGGATGATCTCGTCAGCCTCGAGCAGCTAAGCCTTGCTGACATGATCCGTGTTAATAGGCTTCCACAATTCCGAAATTTAAACCGGCTCAAGGTGTTTGGGATCATGCCTCGTAGCCCTATATGCTGCAATGGGTTCATCGACGGCGCATGCGACCTCAAGCGTCATTCGTGCCGCGACCGCACGGCTTTCGGCGAGCCGCGCGTGGAGTGCACGACGGAGCAAATGACCAACGAGACCCGCGATAGACTGCGTACCACGCTCGGAACTCTGTGTGCGGCAGACAGCGATGTTGACCTCAAAGACTCGCAGGCGACGTTCGCATCGACCGATCTCGCGTGCGGTGGGGTGATGTTCAAGAAGTGTGTTCTGTCCGGCCAGACTGGCATCTGCTTCCCGTCAAGACTCATGCCCGTGTCATGCCAATTAAATATTGCTCTTCAACAGATGCGAAGGTTGCAGATCCAACGCAAAGTCGGCAGTCCATGTGACCCACTCGTAGAAAGCTGGCTCGGCTGTAAGTCGTGGTGACTCCGACTGACGAATTTCAAAGTTAGATCGCTCGGAGTCGCAACAAATTCACACTGGGATATCTTGGCACTCGATCATTGGGCCATTCGCCATCCGTCAAGTTGATCGTCGCCTGAAATTCGATATAGAATTCGCTGGCATTCTGTCATCCACACTGTAGCAAATCCCGCCAGTCGAGATCTATCGTATTCATCACGAATTGCAACTCAAGTTCGTCCCAATTGATCGGGATATCAACAGCTGACGTCGTCAGCCCGAAAGGCAGCATGATACAGCGCTTGGAGAGCTTCGACTCGTAAACACCGATCAGACGTCCACTGAACACGCGAAGCTGGAGGTACGTCAGCGGGTCGGTCATCACGCCCAGATTCATAAGGTAGAATGCCGAAATAGTTTCGCGTGTGCGCTTGTCCACGGAATGAATGTCGCGCTCGTACAGCCTCGAGATGTTGCTGTCGGACATTGCCACTGGTTCTTTCGCGCAATCTTCAATGTGATGACGTAGCTTCTCACCTACGCCCATGCGAGAAAGGGCCGAGAAATGAAGCAACGCAGGCCTAGGTCCAACCTCCAGCACCCGACGAGTTAATCTTGAGCTGTCCTTTGGTTTCAAATCCGGTTTTGCGAGGAATGCGCCATGCCAACTGACGACGAGTGCACTATGTGGCCACAATCGCCCTGCTCCATATGGGACACGTGTTTTCGTGAGTAAGAGAAGCTGGTACTTGAACACGCGTGGGAGTAGATGGCATCCGATGCGAACCGCTAAAAAGAGAGCAATGTGGAGAATGGCGGATGCTGCCAAGCATTTGTAGTCGATGCCAGTACCAAAAAACAGCCTGTAGAGAAAGCCATGGGTGGAATTGAAGCTCGCGCTTCTCCATTGGTGGTATGTCGAGCTTGGCACGGTCTCTTCTACCTCTAAAACGCGGGTATCCCGGAAAGAAACGGACCGCAGTTGCGCTAGAACGGTCAAACTTGCCACAAAACTGACGACGAACTCGGGCACACCCTGAAGACCATGAATTGGAGACCACATAGAATGCATCGACACCCAATGAAGCACATGGCAAGTAAATGCAAGCATCCATACGCTTCGCATCGAGACGGCACACACCCGAAGAAGATCTCCGAGACTGAGACTCATCACTCCCATGACCGAGTCAAATTGCTGTCCCATCAACTCGTAAACTGCGCCCGAGTCGATCAAATGCGCCACAACATAGCACGCGATCGGAACGATCGAGCCGTAGACCATAACTTGACTAGGAACGAGGAACACGGTGCGAACGGTCGTGACGATTCTTCCAAACAAGTTTTTGCGAATCACCTTGGTCTCGCTTAACCTCGCAAAGTAGCAGCCTACGAGTAGTGCCACCAGTCGTGCCCAAGCGTACAGCTGCCCGAACCCGCGAATGATAGCACTGACTCCGAACCAGTTCGGCGCATTGACGACGACCGTCGCGGCCTCGTACCGGTAGTCGTCAATCATAACAGTGACGCACTCGAGTGGATTGCTTGCATCGCACTGCCGAACGCGGGTGATCACGACGACATCGAAGTTCTTCATGCCTTGAAATGTGAGGGAGTGGCGCGCGTAGTCGTCCATCCCTTCAAATGCGACAAAGTCGACCGTGTAGTTTGAGTAGGCAAGCTGAAACTCTCGCATACGCGCAGTGGCGTGTGACCACACATCTCTGGGACCAATACATAGATCGTTCTGTTCTCTAGCACACATGCGCGCATAATTTGTCCACGTTTCTCCGCAGGCGTAGGGGCGAGGGGCACGGGTACTACAGATCGGGGCAGCTTGGAGAAGTTGAGCGTCGTAATAGATCGCTTGGCCCGTGCGCCGGTTGGGGCGCGAGAAAAACCACGGGAACGCAAAATGGTGGACACGATCAACGTATGCGTAGTCCACGCGCAGTGAGAGGTGGCCTGCTCGCACCTGCTGTGACGGACGAATTCCTGGGTGTATCTTCACAGCCTCGACAACCGAATCCAGCATCTCCAACACGGAACGTCTCGACAGCCCGCCAGCTTCGTCGCATGCTTCACCGTATAGCACACATGTGGACCAGCTCGTGACGTCCAGGCGCTGGACGACGGCGCGCAGCACCGTGGACGTGGTGTCGTATTTATACGGCCAAAACGGGGTGCTTTCTAGCTCGCTGGTGCTGGTCTCATTCGACCACAGATTCGACACGACTGGGTACGCGTACGGTCCGAAGAAGACGTACTGATCGGGCTCGTGGGTGGCGTATTGTCTGGAGAGCCCGCGGACGCCAAGCCCCGTGCGGAGCACATCCGACAGCATGAGCACGTACGAGACGACGGAGACGACGCAGTGGAGCCACGAGAACGGCTGGTCGCGCTCGAAGTCCGAGTGACGCATCCGCTTGTTGCGGTGGAGCAGGCGGTGGAGCTTCGCACGCAGGTGGCGGGGCGAGGTCGCGACTGCCGCCGTACTCGGCGGCGACGTGTCCGGGGCCACCGTGTCCTCAGCGGCGAGCGGTGGAGACGGCTTCATCGCTTGGACAGTGCGGAGTGAGATCGTTGCTTGGTACGGAGCGCAGTGACAAGTGGCGTCAGCAGCATCGCAGGTTCGAGGGTCGCTATTTTCGCGCGCGTGTTTCGGGACGTTGAAGAATATAGTATCAGCCGAGGCTGCTGCTTATCACCTTGCCGTATCATGTTCACCCAAAGGGATATTTCGTCACTCTAATGTCAGTATAACGAGGCTTTTTTTGCCATGGAATGTCTCTGTCGTGATCGAACGGAGGCTGAGAATTGTTTTAATTCTCAGCAAAAAAATAAAATTTGCGCAGTTTCAAATTGAAGTGTTGAAACAAATGCGGGCATCGCGTCCAGTCCGCTGTCGCTTTACCCGCAGCAGAGCAGCTCGTGCCAGCTCAGCTCCTTGGTGTTCTTGACGGCGATGAGCTGCAGCTTGGTCCAGTCGATGGGGACGTCGGCGTCTGTCTGGGCGAGTCCGTAGGGCAGCAGCATGCGCCGCCCCGTGGTCGTGGACTCGTACAGGCCGACCTCGTGGCCGCCAAACACCCGCAGCTGCAAGAACGTGATCGGATCCGTCATGGCGGCCACATTGACCAGCAAGATCATCGACTCGACGTCGCGGCTGCGCGTGTCCACTGCGGTCATGGCTTGCGAGGAGATCCGCTCGTTCGTGGCCAACGCACGTGCAGACGGCGGTGGCGACGGACCGATCGCCTTCATCGACAGCGCTTTGGCTACCCGCTTTAGCACCGACTGGTTGGATTTCTTCTTAAAGACCGTGTCGAACCAGCTCACGACCAAGTGGTTGCGTGTCCAGAGCCGACCGGCCGAGGTGGGCACGGGCGTGCGTTGCACCATTTGGACCCAGAACGGCACGCGCTTGGGGAACAGGTTGTGGAGCAGGTACGCTAGCGCGAGCAGCACCACGAGCGCGAGCACCGTCGTGGCGATGCACTTGGAGTCAATCGGGTTGCCACTGACGAACTTCTGGAGCGTAGTCTGCATCATCTCCTTTGACTGTCCCAGAAAGTGCCGACGCCTGTGCTGGCTGGATAGCACCTCGTGGATCGCCAGCACTGGAGCGTGACGCAAGTCGACGGAGCGGTATTGCATCAAAATCGTCGCGCAAGCCACCACGCTGATGGAGAACTCGGGGATGCCCAACGTGCCTTGAAGCGGAGACCAGACCTGCGCGGTGGCGAGCGACACGGCGACGTGGCAAATGACCGCGAGTGTCCAGACGGTCCGCATCGACACCGAGCAGAGACGTAGAAAATCCTGCGGGTTGAGCGTGAAGTCCCCGAGTAACGAGTTGAAGTACGAGGCGATGATTTCGTATGTGGCCGGCGAGTCGATGAGATGAGCGCTTGCGTGGGCGACGATGGGCGTGAGTGAGCCGTAGATGACGACCTGGCTTGGAATCAGAAATACCATTTTGATGGTTTTCACGAGACGTCGAGAGAGAACCGGTTGGCGCTCGTTTGGTGACGAAGTGTGCGTCGACACAAGATAGCACCCCCAAAACAGCCCGAGGACGCGTAGCCACATGTACGCCTGGCCGAAGATTCGCAATGTCGCAACAATTGAAAACCAACTGGGAGCGTCCATGGTGAAGTACGCCGACTCGTAGCGATAGTCGTCGACTGCGACGGTGGTGCAGGATAGCTCGCTCGATGTTTGATTGTGATGCGAGTCGCTGGAGATGCAACTCCGAATTCGGGTAAAGACGACGACATCAAAGTCTTGGCGGCCTTGATACGAGAGACCTCCGTTGGCGACGTCGTTTGCAGTGTCGACAATGACGAAATCGAGCGTGTGGTCGGGATATGCCTTCAAGAGACCCCTGTGGCGCTGCGGGATGTCCGTCCACAGCGTACTGTTACACGAACGATATGGCGTTCGACCACACAGTCCTTTAAAGTACTTTGTCCAGAATTCACGGCACGCGTACGGTCTCGGTGACGCGAATCCACACAGCTCTTGCGTTGGCTGCGAGTAATAGATGGCTTGGGTTGTGCGCTTGGTCGGATGGTCAAAGAACGAAGGGAACACATAGTGGTGTAGTCGATCTCTGAATCCGGTCAGTGTGCGAAGCGTCAACTGGCCGTCGGCGCGCATACTACCCGGTCCGTCTCGGAGCAATTGTTTGTCGGCAACAGCGTCGACCATCGAGTTGATCATCGCGAAGACGGTACTGTACGCGAGTCCATCGGTTTCCACGCATTTCTCTCTGTACAGCAGACAGGGCGACCAAGCTGGCAGTTGCAAATGCTCGGCGACGGACCGCATCCCGAGCGATGTGGTATCGTACTTGTACGCCCAAAATGTTCTGTGCGCTCCGCTGGTGGCGTTGGTCGTGTTGAGATGCACAACCCGATACGCGTACGGCCCAAAGGCGATAAACGAGTCCGGTTGGACGGCGAAGTGCTTGTTGAGACTGCTGATTCCTAGGCCCGAGCGGATGACATCGGACAGCACCAGCGCGTACGAGAACATGGAAATGAAGAACCGCTTCCAGGAGAAAGGATGGTCGCACTCCAGCTGGACGCCTAGCGGTCCAGACGTGCACCGCCAGACGTCCCCTTCCGTGGGCTCCACTACCTGACGTTTGGTACGGCCTTTGAAGACTTGGATCTTGCGCAGCTCCGTGGTGGAACTCGGGCTCTCGCGCATGGTCTCTTGGCACACAACCGGTAGTGAAGCGGGGGGACGACGCTTCGACTTGATGGCTCAAGAACCACTTGTTGCCGCGTCGTGAGGGTTGCTCTGACTGGGCTTGGTTTCGAAACGATACGTCCCGGAAATCTATGTTTGAGTGTTGCGTCTATTCACGAGTGCGTTCACCAGGTTTAGTGATGTACCCATTCATCGGATTTTTGTGACTGACGTTCTAAAACGGCACTCTTACGTCGTCCACCTGGAAACTTAGGATATTCTCGAAGTCCAGGCTGGAAGTTCCAGCACACCTGTTACGAACGCTTTTGTCGGTTGATACGCCTCTTCGCCTGTGGCACGGGAAAACTGGGTCAATCCAGGAAGTCATAGCGAACGGCAACGCGGCACTCGTCCCGTGGGAAGCGTCCTGGTTGCCAGTGAAGGAGCCGTGCTACGACGGATTGTGTGGCTGACTAGCTACTGGGAGCGTCAGTTGCAGGCTATGTGCGCTTGAAACTCGCCCGAATCCAGCGCAAGACGAGGTGTCGTCGAGAGGCGGCGTGCGACAACGTGGGAGCCAAACCAACAGGCGATGGAGCGCTCGGCGGATGAAGAGAAGCGAGAGACGGTCGACACGCGCGTCCGTCGCAAACCCTAGTTGAGCGGCCACGGAGACGCGTCGAGCTCGATGTGCTCACCGTGCTTTGCTCAGTTTTGAGTGGGCTGTCAGTTTTGTTACACGTCAGTTTAGCACGTTGAACGTGGCACAAGGCGTCGGGGGAGGCACACGAAACGCGGACTGGAGATTCGTGCACAACACAGCGCACGTCCAGATCTGCTTCGCGGTGATTTATTTCCAGAAACCACGTCGTTGAAAGAATCACCCGCGGGGGGGGGGGGGGGGGGGGGGGGGGGGGGGGGGGGGGGGGGGGGGGGGGGGGGGGGGGGGGGGGGGGGGGGGGGGGGGGGG
>JAADWZ010000167.1:0-57723 GCA_023336445.1 Pythium dissimile | reverse complement strand
GTCCTTAAGCTGCTGCTTGACTTGTTCGAGCTTGGCGGTGCTGCGGCCGGCGATGGCCCACGAGAGTCCGGCCTCGGGCGACTGTAGCAGGTAGCGCGCGATGAGCGCACCGGTGAAGCCAGTGGCGCCGAAGACCACGACGTCGAATGGCTTGCTCATAGTTTATCGGGTGGATGAAGGCGCTGGTTCGGAAATGAGTGAGAGGAGTCGACACACTGCTGATCGTGGAAGATCTTGGCCCAAGAGCTCTTCGCAATCAAAGGGGAAAGGCAGTATTGGGAAGCTACAAAACAGTGTGTTGACGAAGCACTTCTATTTCAACCAATATATGCGTGATCCTGCTAATAAATAGCCAATCAAAGATGAATGTGGTGATGATGCCATGGCTGGAGATGACGTGTCTGACTTTGGCAGCTTGCCAGGACCTGAGAAAGGCAAAATTGCTTTGCTGGTCGTTTGACACGCTCGCGTGACGAGGCAGGCATCAGAGGAGCGTACGCCAACGAATATGCGACGCAGCATGCAAAGCTCCATGTAGACTACAGTACCGAAAGTCAGACTCCTACAGTGAAGGAGTCCTACTACAATGTCGAGGAGCTACCCAGAACGATCAATGGGACAGCTCTTGGTTCGTGCAACCAACATCATGTGTATATCCCGTTGCACACCGCTGGAGGTCATTGGAGACAGCCTCCTCATCATCGGTCAACTCCGAGGCTACCGACCTCCCTAGGACGCTGCCCTCCTCAGGCTCTACGACGTGGCCCGCCCACTCGCTGACCAACTGGGTGTGGAACGGTGGCATCACACCTCCGCGCATACAACAAGATGGCGGACACCGCAGCAAACGTTGCAATGGACACCCGCCGCAGCATGCAGACCCTGCACCCACTGATCGCCCAGAACGGGGATCACTCGGCGAGCTCCTGGTCGCAGACTTCGCACAGTGGCAAGCCACCACATCCCGGCTCAGCTAGTCTACCAAATCTCTTTATGTGTCATCGCGTAGTTATAGCTGTTCACACACGATGTAACGCAAAAACTCCACTTTAAAGAAGAAGAATATCCCGTTGCCTCATCTCTTTGAAATGGATTCAGGTCTACACTATAGAAGCAGCCGCTTGTCAGCTCTCGACCACGCTTTTCGTTTTTGATTTTTACCAATTCGCGTCTAAATCCCCGTCTACTGTACAGTCCCGGTATTCACTCGATGCGCTTTTCGAACAGGAAAACCTCGGCCTCGCCGTACGTGACCGTGTCAAAGTGCGTGTACCCGAGCGCCTCGTAGAACTTGCGCGCCGCGACGACCACTTTGCCCGTGCCCAGCGTAATGCGCGTGATTCCGTTCTCTTTGGCCCACTTCTCCAACGTCGCGACCAGCAGCTTGCCGATGCCGCAGCGCTGGTAGGTCGACTTGACGGTTAGACGCCGCAACTCGCCCTCATTCTCCGGCTTGGCCTGCAGCGCGATCGTGCCAACGATCTCTTCCTGGCCGTCCTCGCCGTCGCACGTTGCGACCCAGAAGTAGCCGCGCTGCGCAAAGTAAACGCCGTCGATGTCGGCGTAGTCGTCGTTCACGCTCATGTCGATGAGCTTGGCCCAGTTGGGGTGGAGCTGCTCCTCGTTCTCTGGATACGCCATCACGTTCTCGACGAACAGATCCACGGCGGCCTGGTGGTCGGCGGCGGCGTAGGCGCGCACGCGGATGCGCTTGCGCTGCCTCTGCTCCAGTGTCTCGACCATGGGGATGTTTACTTTCGGTGGTGGAAGCAAACGGCGATTGAGTGAAGCCTGCTGGCGACGTGCTTGCTGGTGTTGGCTTCTGCGACGTAATCGTAGAGTTGATCCTGTAAACTCGCACGGTTCCGCGTAATCATTGTCGTTGGGGCGTCATCATCATGTTAGCTCCTTTCATTGGGTATTTATCATCAATTGTATTGTTTAATTGGTTAAAAAATAGAACCTGGGGCCTTTCCCAACTGAAAAGCTCCCATGGATCCAACGAATAGTGGAGAAGCTCTACTGGAGCAGCTAGGGACGTTTCTCGAAGGATCCTTGGAGATACTCTAGCGAGACCGACACAGCGACTAAGAAATTCGGCGTGTCGACTTGGGCGCCACCTGGTTCAACGGCGCGCTCACTGTACCCTGCTTGCTGTAGTTCCGGCCCAGCCTCTCTATTTGTAGTTTTTAGTAAATTGTGGTCTCCGACAAATTCGTCAACGAAAGTGCATTACATGAATGAAAACTGGATCTCGGCATGCATGTACTACGTAGTACGTAAAAGTCTCAAAGATTTTCCATGACCTCGTCTAGATGACCTCCTCGTACTGCTGGCTCGGGTGAAGGTTCTCGACGCAGAGCTTGTAGATGTAGCCACCAGCGATGCCACCAAGGCACGGGGCGACAAGCGGGATCCAGAAGTAGCCGTCCGAGATCGTGAACACGCGGAAGCCCCAGCCGAAGAACGCGGTCATGAGACGCGGGCCAATGTCACGGGCCGGATTGAGCGCGTAGCCGGTGTTGGAGCCGAAGCAGATGCCGAGACCCGTGAGGAGCAGCATGAGGTGCACGGGCGTGCTGCTGGCCGAGGCTGGCGCGTTCTTGGAGTCGGTGATGGCGAAGATACCAGTGAGAAGCATGGCTGTGCCGAAAAACTCGGTGATGAAAGCGCTCGAGTTGGGGATGTTGTCGGCCGGGTACGTGGCGTAAAAGCCCTGGGCCTTCGTGCGCGTCGGGTCAACCACGTCGTAGAGCGGGTAATAAAGGATGAACACCACGACCGCGGCAAAGAACGCACCAACGGTCTGCGAGATGATGTAGCCAGGGACCTTGCTCCACGGCAGGTGGCCGAACCAGGCCATGGTCAAGGTCACGGCCGGGTTCAGGTGGCCGCCGCTCACGCCAGCAGACACACTCGCACCCACGAGAAGACCGATGCCCCAGCCGATATTGACGCTGAGCCAGTTGCCGCGCGCGCCGCCGTTGAGGTTGACTTCGTTGTTGACGCCCAGGCCGAAGACTACGAGCAGGAACGTGCCGAGGAACTCGGCAAGGTACTCGCGCGCATGCGTGCGCCAGCCGTTGCGCTGGTCATGTGCGAACTTTTCTTGGAGGAGGGACGAGTGCTCGGACATCTTGCAGCTGAGAGGATCAGTGGAGGAAGCGACTTGCGGAGATGCTTGAAAGAAGCGGAATGAGAAGATTGCCACGGCCTCCAGAAAAAAAGAGCACCTCGACGCCGAGATCTTGTCGGCGTCGCCGACAAGATCGATAGAGGGTGCAGGCCGTCAGTGGGCCGACGAAACGCTCTCTATTTCTCTCCTGGCAGGAGTCCTGCTGGTGGGGAAGAGCGCTACATGCCAGAGAACATTTTGCGACAGTTCGCTTGAAGCGTGTGGTGGATGTGGTTATGGAGCTCTCTAGGCCATGTGGAACAGGAGATGGGCATCCGATATATCTGCATAATCCGTCCTGTTAAGTGAACCCAAGCAAGCGTTCAAGCTCGCTTTGTCAAACGAAGAGCAATGCTCAGTTCAAGTGACTGCACTCACTTTCCTAAGTCTGTGTCTGCATCTGTGTCTGTCAGGTGAGAAAAACACAGACTCAGGTCTGCCGCTTGTCTAGCATTTGACTTGATTTCAGAAGGAGGAGGACCAGTTGGTGAATCCAAACAGATCCGCACTGCTGATGACGCTACGACTTTGGAGGAAGTGTCTCGAAGCGAAACGAGTCGTGACGGACACGAAGTGAACTTCTTCAGACTCAAGTTGAGTGAAGAGACCTTACCGTTTGTGCTCACGGAATGCAATCTGGGTGCCAAAATCGACGAACTCCGCAATCGTGAATCCATAAGTTCTTATAGACTTTATGAATACTGTATCTGCACCTTTGAATCCACAATCATTGCGCTTC
Organism: Pythium dissimile; assembly: GCA_023336445.1. Taxonomy (NCBI): domain Eukaryota; phylum Oomycota; class Peronosporomycetes; order Pythiales; family Pythiaceae; genus Pythium; species Pythium dissimile. Next base: position 53,809 of record JAADWZ010000167.1, on the reverse strand, counting down.
AGACTGAAGCCCCCATGGCAAATACCCTTCGCTTGCAGCATTGTTCAGGATTTGCGTGTACCCATGCTGTTTCGCTTGTTCACTCAAAAAATTCTATTTGTCTTGACACTTAATGTTTCTGTCTCTTCTGATCATGTCAGAATACCATTCACCTCTTACATATAATACTTTGTGACGTGTGGTGCGCGACCTTCAAACAACATCATTCATCGAAAGATCAGCGACCACCACGAAGCGCCGCCAATTGCAAGTCTAACACGCTACTAGTCCCGCCAAACTCACAGATCAAGCGACTACAGGCAGCATGGGCAACGAGAGCAGCAACGAGCTCAGCCAGGCGGAGATCGGGCGACGGCCCACGGACAGCGAGATGATGGTGCTGCTGCAGCTCCAGCGCAAGCTCTTCACACGATTGGTCCAGTCGCCTGAGGTACAGTGCGCTCAGGAACCGTAGCTTGTTCGCTTAGTCCGCTTCATCATAGCCTTCATCTGTTTTCTCCCACAGCACCTCGCGCTGCTGAGGCGGTACTGGAACTCGCACTTTGTCAACAAGCACAAGGCGCCGGTGTTTGAGAGACAGAGTGTCTTCTGGTGCACAGAAGGCGGCTTCACGAGCGAGAACCCGGGCGAAGACCTGCGCTCCATGGGCGAACTCGGGCTCCAGTGTATCGTTTTCTTCGCTGAGCAGTACCCAGGGGAAGCTCGTATGATGAAGCGCGCTAAGGGCGGCTACCCTTTCGTCAAGGCGGCAATGGCCGTGGCGCGGTCGCTCTGCGAGGCACTGCATCTAGTGGACGAACAAGGCGAGCACGGCAACTTTCCTGTGGCCGAGACGCTCTACTGGCAGATTCTGCAGCGCGAAGAGAGTTTCTACAAGCTCTTCTCGTTGAGCTTTTTGCTCTTCGAGCAGTTGTACTGCGAAGAGCTCGCGCGCGACCGCACGCTGCCAGTGACCGTGCAAATCCCAACAGCGGTCGTCGCGTCGCTCGTGGACGCGACCAAAGCCAAGCTCATGCGCGAGCTCATGCGCGCGCCCATGCAGTTGGAAGACTTGCAATCGCTCTGTGCAAACGGCAGTCGAATCCTCCAAGAGAGTGAATCAGTTGACGAACTCAAAGCCTGGGGCCTGAGAAGCCGGGCGGCTTCCATGCCGTCACTGCCCACTGTACAAGACACCGAGCCCGACCCGATGGGAGCGTGGAGACAGCGCCAGACCACGCGTAAGAGTATGCGGTCGGTCGCGAAAAGTTGGTGCTCCAAGGAGACGATCCACGAAGAAAGTTGCTCGTTCGGTGGCGTCGCGCCGCGTCTGGTGCCTCGTCCCCCCGAGATCACGCTCAAGAGCTACACACGTGGTGTGGAAGCTACCACCGATCTGTTTGAAGGCCTCGTGACCAAATCAGAAGTGCAGCCGCTGGAGCTGCCGCCACCAGCAAGCGCGGCGAGTTGAATACAAATTACTGGAGCGTGGGTTGTTTGAAGGCGATCCAACAAAGATCACAGCTTAACCAAAAGATGGGTTCAAACTAATAAAATGGGCTCTTTCATCCAATGAAATCTCGTATATTTGATAAATTTACCCAATGAAATCACGTAATCTGGTTTTCGCTGCAAGAGAACGGTGTGTCACATCGAGCGTGTCGTTGGTCCTTCCAGTGTGTGTCAGAGCTGTCCTTCCTTCCACACTCCACGGCGCGTGTGGGAATGCTCTCCTCTCCATTATCAGAATCGCTTCTCTATTCGTACTGTACTCCGTACTGGAACGGTGGATCCACATACGCCAGAGCAGGAACTCCCCCCAAGGGCCATCTCCGTCTCCATCTCCCTTTCCTCTACTGCGTGGCTCCTGCCCAGAAGGAGACCAAGGGCGTGCGACCATTACTCGCGACTTCACCCTGAGCTCATTGGCACGCCAAGCGTCGCAATTGGTACAGTAGGCTCAGCACTAGCTTCTCCTTGCAACCCTCCATTGACGATGTGTTGGTATTGACGTGCGGTGGTCTGTTCTTAGATTTTGCCGGTAGGGTTTTGACGCGTGGCCCTCGTTGGACGAAAATGCCTGACGCTGAGGTCAGTTCATTCTCAAATTATCTGGCAACAAGCCACGAGCGAAACACGCAAGGAACGCGTACGTGTGAGATGGCGAGCGAGGAAGTCAGGCTTGTCGACGCCGTGCGGCGAGGCGAGGTGGAGCTGGTCTACGACTTGGTCCAGCACACGACGCCGTGGCGTGTGCAGGACACAGAAGGGCGGTCTCTTGTAGAGATTGCAATTCTTGGCGACCAACCACAATTGCTGGGCCTGCTACTGAGTGAAGGGTGCCAGTGTCAAGACGACAACAACCACGACGAGCGAAGGCCCGGCCAACTACCGCTGAATCTCGCAGTGGAGCTCGGCCGTGATGACTGTACCCGCGTTCTCCTGGCTTACGGAGCATGCGTGGACGCTCCATCCCGTGCTGACGGTACTAACCAAACCGCTCTGCACATCGCCGCAATGTATGCTACCTCTCAAGCTATCTTCGACTTGCTACTGAAGTCGTCGAGCCATGTTGACGCCTGCGACATGTGCGAGAACACGCCGCTCCACATCGCCGCTGCGTACGGATCCCACGAAATCGCCGCCAAGCTGCTCCACGCCGGCGCCGATGTCAACGCCGTGAACGCCAGTGGGTCGACGCCTCTGCATCTCGCGTCGCCCAACGGATTTGTCCAAGTCGCGGAGGCGTTGCTGAACAGCGGCGCCGATGTCAACGCACACGACGTGCTGGGCAACACGCCGCTCATCGACGCAGCGTTCGTGCCCCAGTCGGCAGCCAACCACTTTGCGAGCGGCGACGCTGCCTCCCAGTCCAGCGTGATCAAGCTTCTGATGGAGCGAGGCGCCGACGTGAATGCACGCAACCGAGACGGCGACCCGGCTATCAGCGGCGCCGTGCGGAACGGATACACGGACGCGGTACTGGAGCTGCTCGAGCGAGGCGCCTGCACAAACTCGCAGAACCGTCGCGACGAGAATGTTCTCCACGTTGCGGCACGAGCGGGCATCCAATCAGTCGAAATCTGGGAACGACTGATCCAAGCGGGCGCGGACGTGCTGGCGCGAGATCGCTACGACCGCACGTGCTACAGCATTTGGATCTCGCGACCAAAAGTCGTGGTGGAAGAAATGCCAGAGCAAGAGAGTGCGCGGAACAGTGTGGAGAACGAAGACGGTGACTTCGTCGCGTCGGTGCTGGAACAGGCCATGGCCAGATAGAAGTACAACAACAAACATATTTATATGAGGGGGGGGGGCTGTTTAGATGATTATGCAATTAGACAGGTTCAAAGCAGTTGAATTGGTTGACGTTGAAGCAGGACAAGAACTCAGGTATATTGGATTAGAGGTTAATGTGTGCTTCTGCATTGTCTACATACAGCAGGAGTGGGGTGAAATTGGTGCTCATTGGAGTCTAACGTTGGCCAACTTCGAGCGGATGGTACTGTACAGTATCGCACAGCGCACCGCTCTTTCGGGATTCATTGCCGCGGCAACGCGTTCTGGGCCAGAACTTGTGGCCAAGTGTACACCAGCGTTGCCAAGTGAGCTCATCGCTCGTAAAAAACAACTCCTGTTTCTCCATCATCAGCATGGGCAGCTAACGTTACAGCTGCTGTGGAGCAACACTCACACAATCAAATGGATCACTGGCAAGCCCAACCACAGCAACGAGATGTTGCTGTCAGTGTCTGTCGTTCTACGACCTGGTGGGCCACTACTGGACAGTACCCTATGGACTATGTTCCTGAGGGATAACTCTTTATTGTTTTTGTTGGTTTTATTTCCTTTTTCGTATTCTGTCGTATCCCGTCGCTAAAACGACGAAGACTGGCAACAGACACAACCAGTCGACACGCTTGCGCTGAGCCTTTACATTCCCTTGCTGTCTACAGCTGAAGTTCTAAAATCCACTGCGATTGAAAGCAGAGTATCACCGAAACCACGTGGGCTGACTGTCTTTTACTGGAAATTACCCATTGCGGCTATATCAGTATGTTCGTGTTTGAGATCAAAGAGACGGGATATCATAGAAGACGCTAACCTCCAATTGAGATGCTTTTTCGTCCGGTGTTGCTACTACTTTCAAGATAGGTTTACTAAACAGTCCAGTATTACAGTCGATATATTTCCCCCCAAGCATCTGCTTTGATGTCTACAACAAAGCTTTGCGCCTCAATGAATCAATCACTTATTGAATTAAAGTAGACTAGATGGCCCCTGATGAACTGGACTAATTCACCACCTGGTGCTAGCGAACAGCTACTTGTGCATAGCCTGCACTGATACGGACACATGGACACAGGTGCTGTCGCTCGGATAACATCGTGCAGCGGATAACTTTGCCCGCTCATTTCGGGCAATCCCCAACTCGTCATTTTCCAAGTTGCTTCGGCGTCACCCCCCCCCCATACCAGCTACAGCTAGCAACTCTGTACAATGAAGACCTTCGTCGCCACCGTCGCCGTCGTAGCCGCCGCCGCCTCGCTCGCCGAAGGCCACGTCTACCTCACGCAGCCGCTCGCCGAGTTCAAGTCGGGCGCCTCCAAGTCGAGTTGGGTCGCCGAGTTCCAGCCGCCATGGTCGGGCACGTTTAAGACCGGCGCGCAGTACGCGGCCGTCGCGCCCGGCAAGGGCTTCAAGAACTTGCGTTCGTTCCTCGAGAGCAAGGGCCCCACGTGCGGCAACTCGCTTCCGAACGCCAAGGCCAAGCCGATCCCGAGCGACGGCACCATCAAGCTCGCGAGCACCATGGAGCACCCGGGCCCGTGCGAGGTCTGGTTTGACAACACGCTCGCGTACCACAACGACGACTGTGAGAAGGCGTTGGGCTCGGCCACGTCGTTCAAGGTCAACTTCTCGAGCTGCAAGGGCTCGTGCATGCTGCGCTTCTACTGGCTCGGTCTTCAGGACGGAGGCAAGCGCTGGCAGTCGTACAAGAACTGCGTGCCGCTTGGCGGTGGCAAGTCGCGCTCTATCGACGACGAAGAAGACGACTCCGTGCCGCAGGTGGATATTGAGGAGATCGATGCGCAGGCGTTCGCTTGGGAAGAAGAAGAGAACGCTCGTCTTGCCGCCGAGAGCGTGAACGCGACGTCGTCGGACGAGTACTCGTTTGCTGACCTGACCAACTAAGCCTAGTCTCACTGAATCCCGGCAAGGTGAACCAACCATACATGGAGTCCACGTGTAATAAGCACTGAATAACAAATACGTTTCATTTACCATTGCGCATTGCTGACCAGCTGCCCACGTTTGATGTATAGTCATTGGGGCTCAACATGTTTTACTATCTTTAGGATCATCACCCGTCAACTCCAAGAAACTCTCTCTAGGCTCACACTCATGCTTCGTTCTACATAGTACAATTCATTGCTGGCGGTGAGGTTGACCCAAGTTGCAAACCCAATTGCACCGAAATAACTGAGGTACTGGATCGTCGGCTCATGGGGACCAGAATGGCACGCAAAGGTACGGCAGCATTGCCCAGTGGTTTCACTCAATAGTTCATTAACTTTGAGCTCCAACTTGACGAAGCCACTTCCCAGTCTATTCGTGGACTCGGTGAGCAGTTTCTGTCGTGCGGCCTCGCGTCCACGCCGCCTGAAGAAGCGCGCCTCAGCAGCCATGCTGGGTCGTCGTCCAGATCCCCAGGCCGCGGTTGCCACGGCCAATGCGGCAGTGGCCGCTGTTCACGTCAACTCAGCCGCGCCCATGAACTGGGAGTGCCAGTCGTATCTCGTGCCATCGGCGGCGCTTGGCGTGCTGGTCTCGGTCAGTCTTCTGTGGCTCGTGTGGGCAATCGCATTGACGGCGCAGCCCAACACGGTGGTCAACGCGCTCATGGCTACAAAAGAATTCGACTTTGGCACGTTCTGGCTGCTGAGTGATGCGCCTCCACTCGTCGCCGACATTGGTGTGGTCGGGCTGGCGGCGATCGCGAGCGGTTATCTGGTAATTTTGGGCCATATCGCGAAATTGCTGCGCGGTCGCAGCGCCTCCGTGAGCCATTTCCACACGAATACTAGAAAGCAAGACTCCAGCCGCGCCTATCGTGTTGCCACCCAAGACGCCGTCGAAGTCGAATCCTGGCCGGTGTCGATCAAGCGCGTCTTCAACCATGTCGCCACCCACGCCATCGATGCCAAGAGCTCGGCGCGGCGTCGCATGGTACTGTACAAGTAGCTTGAAGCGCACTTGCTACTCCTTTTGTGTGGCTGAACCGATGCGTTGTGCTGCAGGCCTCGACGATCAAGATCGGGGAAATACTGATCCAGAGTATGTTGCTCCAGCAGTTGCTGGAAGGCGGACTGCCGATCTCGATATGTGGGCTCTTCGCCACGGTCGTGGCGCTCAATGCGGCCATGAGTTTCGTGTTTGCTCTGCTACCTTTTGAGAACATGGGCCGCATCCATGTACTGGTCGACACGGGGTATGTCTGCTTCACGGTCTGGCACAGACTTTGTAGCGCGGCTTATTCTGACCTATTCTATGACAGAATCGACTTTGTCATGGCCGTCGGGTTCCCAGCGATCCAGCTGCTGTACGCCGTGCATGCCTTCAACTTTGACCGGAAGGTGTTCCAGCTCCACTTGGCCATCTCGCCGCCGGGCGCGTTCGAGACCACTGCGGCCGCCGTGGCCGACCCGAGCACCGTGGAGATGATCCGCAACGTGCTCAACTCGCTGCGCGTCGACTCGACGCTCAAGCTCTTCACGCGTGTCGGCACCAGCCTCTCACTCTGGTACGGCTTTATCCAGCTTACGCGGCTGCTGCAGGCGCAGCTCGCCGGCGTGCAGACCTACCCGAACGTGTACCCGATACGGAACCGGTTCTTCGCGACCATCTACGCACTGCTTTTCGTGGCCATTCTCGTGTACACGGAAGAGAGCGTCCGCACGACCCAGCAGGCGTGCGCAATGCATCCAGAGTGCGCGCAGTACGCGCACCGCTGGATCTTCGCGCGGCGTGAAGACGACTGGTCGCGCTGTCCGTGCATTTCGATGATCGACCGCCGTCTGGCCGTGGCGACCTACAACGACTGGGTGACGCCGCCGAGCCGCGTGTCCAAAGTCGCCCAGCTCGCCGCGTCGGGCAATTTAAGGACGCTGCAGCTGGTGAACCTCGGGCTCGAGACCATCCCGGAGCAGCTGCGCAAGTGCACTAAACTGAAACAAGTGTACGCTGTTGGTGCGAAAGCACCCCGGTTATCATTCGAGTACTGACGCTCATTTTGTGTGTGTGTGTGTGTGCCCACTCCACACAAACAGATCGCTGTACTATACGAATACGAGAATACTTCCGGACTGGTTCAGCGAGTTTTCAAACCTCGAGTTCCTGTAAGTACTGTAGACTCTCTTGCGCGCTAAACGTATGTACAGTTCCAGTATATCTAAGTTTTGGTGCTGTGGGCATGTAGCCACATTGAGGGCAAGGCCGCGGGGTCGACGCCGCAGGCGTCCCTGGACCGGCTGCCAGCGCATCTCTTCGACAGGATGGACAAGCTGGTGCTTCTCCACATCGCGGCCCACGAGCTGCGCGAGCTGCCTCGCCTGGACGGGCTTGTCAACGTGCGCTCGATCACGCTGGCGATCTTGCTCAACGTCGTCAAGCTGCCGAACTTTTCCAAGCTTCACAATCTCGAGCGACTCATGATCTCGTCCATGACCAACCTGCTCACCGTCCCTCAGCTCGACGGCCTGGCCAAGCTCACGATGTTTGCAGCGCTGGAGCGAGGCGCGTTTTGCTGCAACGGCTTTTTGAACGCCTGCAACCTTACCAGCCCGATGTGTACCTACAATCGACTGTGGAATGTGCCTGCGGTGACGGAATGTGTCGCCGCGGACGAAGCTGCGTCACCCGCTACGCGCGCTGTGTTCGACCGATTTCGTCAGTCGTCGTGTACGGGCGTGTTGCAGCCGAGGCAGATCGCGTCGTCTCCTCCACGAGCATGGATGGAGGTCTGCAACGGCACTCTATTCCGCCAGTGTGTGGTGCCCGGCTTGGGCGCTAGCGGGATTTGCTACAACTCGCGCTGGATGGCTGTGGCGTGCACCCCTAGTCCGATCCCGATCACGATGCGGCGCGAGCAGATCGCAGCCAAGATCGGTGAGCCGTGCGACCCCGCGGTGGAGAAATGGCTCGGCTGTGGGAGCTAGTACACAATTTGTATTAACACGCGGTTCATATCCTGCAACTAATCTACCTTCTAAGCGAAACGTGGTGCTAGCTTGAAAGCCTTATTACGTCCTTTGTCAAAGCCGATCAATGGCGGTCTGGCAGAACCCATCCCAACCACTCATTGCGTCACGAAGAGGTAGCACATGATCCGTACACAGTACAGGACTGATTGCGCTCGACGTGAAGTGGTCTGGCATTGACAGCAACTGCAAAAGTTTCAGGGGTATTCAATGACGATTTAATAATCCCTCAGTACAACACCCTATGCACACATGACAGTGCGTCCTCGACGCGAGAAACAAAGAGCGCTTAGTCACGCGTGTAGTTGCCGTCACGCCACGCCTCCAGATCTCCGAACGAGTAGTCGTTTTCGATCGAGCGCGAGCTTGGTTTCTTGGTATTGGGCGCCTTGGTGGTCTTGGAGTTGCTGCTGCCGCCGCCGTTCGAGTTCTGATTGTTCGAGTTGTTTCCAGTGTCTTTGCTGTTGCTGTTCTTTGAGTTGTTGCTGGTGTTGTCGCCCGCGTCGTTGCTCTTCGAGGTGCCGCCGCCGCCGCCGCCACCGCCACCGCTTAGCGGCACACAGTTCTTGTACGACTGCCAGCGCTTGCCTCCGTCCTGAAGACCGAGCCAGTAGAAACGCAGCATGCACGAGCCCTTGCAGCTGGAAAAGTCCACTTTGAACGACGTGGCTGAGCCAAAGGACTTCTCACAGTCCTCGTTCTGGAACGCACGCACGTCATCGAGCCACACTTCGCACGGGCCCGGGTGCTCGATGGTGCTCGCCAGCTTGATCGTCCCATCGCTTGGGATTGGCTTGGGCGACGCGTTGGCAAGCGAGTTGCCGCACGTCGGACCTTTGTCATCCAGGAACGACTTGAGGTCCTTGAAGCCCTTGCCGGGCGCGACGGCCGCGTACTGCGCGCCAGTCTTGAACGTGCCCTCCCACGGCGGCTGGAACTCGGCGACCCAGCTCGACTTGGAGGCGCCCGACTTAAACTCGGCGAGCGGCTGCGTGAGATACACGTGGGCGTCGGCGAAGGAGGCAGCGGTGGCTGCGACAGTGACGACAGCGACGAAGGACTTCATCTCGTTGGCTGGAGGAGAAAGACTTGTCTGGAGTCTGGTCGATTGGAGAATGATCTCGGTTGAGTGCAATGCGGCTGAGTTGACTTGGAAGAGGGACCGATTTGCGCTGTAGAGCTCTCAGTAGGAATCAATCCTATTGCTGCTCAGAAGCTCTTGATTTTTCCAGCTGGATACGAGTCAGTTCGTGTATGGACGAATACAAATCTTGTCAACTAAATAAGTAGAGTGAGACATGTGGACACACGAAGTTCTTCTCTATCCACTGATACAACGTTGAGTTTCCACACAGAAGTGCGCTATCGTACCCCCTGTATTTCGCGACCACTGCTAGCGTAGAGGACACCCAGGCATCTGATTGAACTTTAAGTTGAACGCGCAACTGTCGATTACTCTCACTGTACGACCGCCAGTACAATTCTCATAGTCTGCGTTCAGCACCCACGACAACATGTTAATTTGAATTGTCTGCGTTCAGTGCTTGTAAGACGTAGTTCGCCAGCCACAGTTGGAACGTGGGTAAAATCTACAAAACATCCTGACGTCAAGCTGTAAGTTGGACTCTTCCGCGCTTCTACATGGTTAGGATCACTGGTTCAGTCTGATACGGACTGATAATCAGAGTCCGTTCCTTAGCTCCCGCTACCGCAGTGAAGCGAAGGGTGGCGATACGAAGCGCTCTAGCGCATGGCGACCGAGCTTGCCGAGGGAGCGCTAGACACTGCGGACACTCATTTCATCCATCTTTTGTGTGGTCCACACTATATCCTCAACCCACACGAACATCTCCATCCGCTTCCTACCTTGACGACAATAAGTGCGTGACCTCCAGCCTCTGGAAGCTCGTCGGTGTTTCCGGATAGATAGCATCGTTTTTCAAGCTGTAGAGAACTGTATGAGCATTTCTGCAGATCTGCAGGTGATTTTGAGCGCAACTGGACTAAATGTGTAAATCATTGTCGTTGTTCATAGACGACTAGGGTCGATGTGGGATATTCGTTCGAGGGCACCGGGTGTGGTGAGCAAAGCCTGAACTCGGACATACTTAATGCTTCGCTTCGGCAGGAGCATCGATGAAACCCCGATAAGAGCTTGCGCCAGTGAGCTAGCTGCCTGGCGATCTACCGTGCCATGAACTATCTTCACGAAGCGCGCAGCCCCAGGATCTAGTACCGTCCAATGGATGCCTCTCACCGTCATGCCTACGGTTCGCACCGTTTCCACTTCGATCGCTTCAGGCAACCTCCAGCAATTTTCGCTCTCGGGCATACGTATATCTGCGATGATTTGAGCGGCGCCAGGCAACGCTCCGTTCCAACCAGTTTCATTCTGGGAATTGTTCCTCAACTGAGTCTTCGGGGTCCGAGATTTTATACCCCAACAAATATGGTGATCAGCTGCGCTGCGAGCGTGTCTGCCATCGCGATGTGAAGAGGCGCGACTGGGGTGGTACGCGATCAACGGAGGGGTGGATTGAAATACTCTTTTCTGACTAGCTGAAAAACGTTCATCCACTAGATTGACAACGCGTCGCTACTCCGTGGTGCATTCACCTTTAGCGCCGACGTTCAAAGGGTTGAAGTGCTACCACTTCCTGCGATTTTCCAGACCAGAAGACTCTTGTCGTGGGTGCCGATGCTCACGAGCCGCGCGTCGTCGCAGGTGAACGCGACGCTGCTCACGTTGAGCGAGTGGCCCTTGAGGACATGCTGCTCAGTGTGCTTGGAGAGACACGGGAAGTTGTACACGCGCACCTCGCCTTTGTTGCTGGCACTGGCAAGCAGGGGCTTTGTCGTGGCCTTGGTGACGGCGTGAAAGAACTCGTCCTCGCGCGCAAAGTCCCACAGACCCTGCGACGCCCACGTAAAGACACACGTGTGAGAGGCCCACTGGACGTCCTTCATGCTGGATGGTGTCGTGATCGCGCTGCCGTCCAGCGTCAACACGAAGATCAACTCAAAGGCGTCGCTGTTGAGGCGCAACGCGCTGCTGTCGGCCGCAAAGTCCATGTGCACAACTCTCCCGTTCACTTTGTTGAACTTGAAGCGCAGTGAATAGTTATCCAGCGTCGAGTAGAAGTACACACAGTGGTCGACACTGCCCAGCGCGACGAGCGTGAGATCGGGTGAGAACTTGATGTCAAGAATGCTCTGCTTGGAGTCGCGGCCTTCGTGCAGAATCTCGAGTGTAAGAGCGTCCAGTACCACAAACGCACCGTCTTTGCTGGCAAGATTCCGAGACGCCCGCGCTTTCTGAGCGCCACTGCCGAAGCCCACAGCCAGCGTCTTGCCGTCCGGCGCGTACGTGATGCTTCGCAGCCCGCCGTCCAGCGTAACCTTGACGAGCACCTCGCGCTTGGTCAAGTCCCACACACGGACGGTTTGGTCCTCGCCTGCGGTTGCCACGAGATCGGGCCGCTGTGGATGCGCGCATAGCGCTACAAGCTCACTGTGGTCGAAATGGCTCTCGGTCACGAGACTCGTCTCGCCAGTGAGGCGCGAAAGCTCGAGGATCTCGCCGCCTCTCGTTCCAATGAGTACGCGGTCTTCCGGTAGATCCCAAAACACTGAACGCACGATCGGATTGTGCACGGCTGGCTTTGAGTCCAGCAAACTGAATTCGGCGACTGGTGCGACGGTTCTGGACCAGACTTTGACTTTGCCATCACGCCCGCCGGTCACGCAGCCGTTGCTGGTCGTATGAATCGCATACACAGCACCTTCGTGCGCTGGAATGGAACGCACCACAACGCCCGACTCCCACACGTACAGGTGGCCCGAGAGACAGCCAGTGATCACAAGACTGCCGATGGAACCGCCGCACAGCACGGGCTGCTGCTGCGCCTTGGCGCCAAACACACCGAATGTTCCGACGAGACTCGGCGCGTCAAGACGCCAGAAGATCACGTGGTCTTTGCCGCCGCTGACGATATGAAATTGCGATGATACGTCGTCAACAAACGTTACAAAGTACACGTGCTGCCGCGTGGTCTTCGTGCTCGCGAGAAGTGCGCCGTCGAACCAGAGCCCGCTCGCGGAACTGAAGACCGCCAACGAATGGAACTCGTCCTGGCCGATGGACGCGAGCAGCTTGTTGGTCGGCCCGAACGCCATGTAGCTGACAGCTTTGGAGTGGAACTCGCTCAGTACTGTGACTGAACCACACGATGACGGCTCCCAGATGTGGATTCGAGGACGCTCGTGCTGCAAATGCTCACTGCAGATCTCCCCAGTCGCCACGAAGCTGCCGTCTTTTGTCACAGCGAGACTCACGATCGGCATCGCGTGGCCTTGGTAGAACTGCTGCGTGTGCGTTCGTCGGTCGTAATGGATGCCAAGGCATCCAGCGTGGTAGACCACGTGTTTGGTCTTTGCGTACGTCGTATTGTTGCGAACGTCGTGAGAACGAAAGCCGAAGACGTGTTCCAGTTCAAACGTGATTTTCGCCGCTTCACCTTCGCCTTCACTCGGCTCAGGAAGATCGACGGTAGGCGGCATGATCGAGCTCAGGTACGGCTTGATCTCCACCGAAGGCAGGTTCATGAACGCTTCCGGTACGAATAACCCTTCGTGAACCACATCTTCGTCTTCATCGAGGTCTTTCACAACCCCAGCGTTCCCGACGCTTTCACCTAAGAGCTCCTCGCCCACTTTCGCGCGAGTTTTGCGCCACTGCAAAATGCAGCGGTCGCTACGACCGATGCTGATGCACTGCGCGCCGAGTCCGTGGCCAGAGAAACCGATCTGAGCGACAGCACCATTGTGGCCCGCGAAACTCTTGAAGCCTGCACCTTTACAGAAGCTCGGGTATTTGAGCAAGTGGATCTGGCCGTGTGACGTACCCGCCGCCAGCACGCACTTGTCAATATCTTTTGGCGTTCCCGGCAACGAAGCCGCACTGGCCGTGATCGATAAAGCGCCACCGGTAGCTGTCGAGGGCCATGCGCCTTGGTTAGACCAGTTGTAAACGGTGGAGCATGTATCCCATGTTTGGTTCCGCAATGCTGTCGCACTTGCGACGTGTGATCCGGTCTGGATATCAGCAAACAGAAGCTCAAAGCCGCCGCAGTTCGATCGCACATACTGCGAATCGCTCGAGATGTCGATGTGCGTAATCCAGCTCTTGTGTTTACTGAAGACGGCGCGCTTGGAGTAGTTGTTGGGCACATCGTAGATGTACACGCTGTTGTCGAGCGAGCCCACCACGAGCGACTGGTTGTCTGGCGAGAATTTGACAACGCTCACGGACTGCTTCGAGTCGCGAGTCTCGTAGATCAGCTCGACACTGCCGCCACGGTCCTCAAATACCAGCAAACTGCCGTCTTTCTTGTGGCGCTTGGCCGAGCTGCTGCCGCCAAGACCGACAGCGATAAAGTCACCGTCGTACGAGTACGCGCAGGCCCGACTTGCCGTGTCGAGCTCCTTCGCGACGACTTGGATATGACGTGCCATGTCCCACACGCGCAGCATCGCGTCATCGCCCGAGGTGCAGAAGCGTTCTTTCGCTGGGCATACGCTGAGACCGTGAAGTTCTCTTCGGTAATGAGCGTCAATTGCGCCGACCAATGTTCCGTCCGGTGTCTTTGGTGTGATCACGGACCCATCCAACGACGAAATTAAGCTGAGTGAGCCGCCGCGGGTTCCTACGACCAGTAAGTTCTTCTCATAGTCCCAGAATACGCTCCGTATCGCGTGCTTTGGGGCATTGAACTCGCCAAACTCGCCCAGGCATTCAAGATCCGAGCTCCAGAGCTTGACGATCCCGTCCTTGCCGCCACTCACAATGTGGTAAGGCGTGCGAGGCACACAGTACAGCGCTGCAACGCTCCGCTGGTGCGCCGGGATAGTGCTCGCGAGCTCGATGCCTTTAAACCGATACAGATCTCCGCTCGTGGTGCCAACAATCGCGTCTTTGCCGCAGTATACGACTGAAAGGAACGTCTGCAGAAGACCCTTTCGGCCGAGCAGCGCGTCTTTCTTAACCAGGTGGTGGCCCGACAGCCGCCAGAACGTGAGCTGTTTGACGCCAACCGTGCAGAGCATCGGATTGCCGTCCATTTGCTGCTGGAACGCGACGCCCATGACGCGTCCCGGGCCGGCGGTTGTGGCCGCGTGGGCTAATAAAATGCCGCTCTGCCAGTCGTACACCGCCAATGAATTCTGTTGGTCAAGCCCGACGCTCGCCAGCAAATTGCCACTCGGGTTGAAACGCAGCTCGGCAATCCCGTGGTGATGGAAGCCTCGAAGCGATACGAGTGTTTCGAGCGTGTCGAGTCGCCACACGTGAATCACAGGGAACTTGCCCATCTGACCCGAAGCGACAACCTCAGCCGAGCCCAACCAGCTTGAGGCACCGTTTTTGTCAGCGGCTGTCGGAGGCCGCCCCATGCCAACCTCAGTCGTGTCAGTGGTGGTGTTCGGGCGAGAGCCTTTTTTCTTGGTACCGAGATGAACCGCGAGCGCGGTGACTTCATCGTTGTGCTGTTTGAAGTGGCGCTGCATCCACAACTTGGTATCGAGCACGACAACAACCCGAGCCGCGGGATACACAAGCCAGTTCTTGGCCTTGGAGGTGAATACATTGTTTCGCGCATCGTGACATCGGTAGCCATAGACCCACTCGAGTTCGAGACTCTCGTCCGGCACGGTGGAAAACTCAAGATCTTTGTCATCAGGCGCGTCAAGCGGAGCGATCGCGCTAGCGACCCACGATTTCACCGCTAGCGAAGCCACGTCGACGCGGGCTTCGCTACCGCCGGGCGGAGTGTGCTGCAGCAGCTCCAGCGCAAACTCACCAGCGGCAGCTGCTTCGTCGAACGCGGTGCGCTCGTCCCCGTGGCTCATCTCTAGCTCATCATCCGACGTTGCGTGGTACTCAAAATCGCCTATGACGCCCGAACTCGGCCCTGCAGGTGTGACCCCATCGTCCCTCAGGGTCCCGGCAAAGTCTTCTTCTTCGTACTCAACGCGCCACTGAAACACGCACCGCTCTTCCTGCGCACTGGCGACGATGAACGCGTTGTCTCCTGTAAACGAGATGCGCGTGAGCGGACTACACGCTCCTGACACCGTTTGTGCAACCGATAATGGCGACACACACGGGTAGCGGAACAAGTGGAGCTCGCCGTAGTTGTCGCCGACCGCGATTAGCGACTGCTGACCGGTACCATGAGCGCGTCCGACCGCGGAGACCTCGAAGAATGCACTTTTGTGCGTCGGCCAGGCTCCTTGCACCGCCCAGCCCAACGGACACGTCGTCGAGAGCCACTCGACGTCTTTCAGCGTCGCGATGCGCGTGATCTCCACACCCGAAGCAGCCTCGAAAAAGACCATTTCGCCTTTGTTGAGCGCGTTGGCCATGATGAATTCACCCGTCGACGAAAAGTCAAAGTGGCTCAGCACGGCGGTGGTGTCGCGAGCCTTGCACTTGCCCTTGGACGCCCAGTCGTCCGTGTTGTACGCGTAGATGAATGCGTCGCTGCTGCCCACGGCAAGCGTGAGCCCGTCGCCCGAGAACTTGACGTTGCGGATGTGCTTTTTCGAGTCTTTGGCCTCGTATTTGACGCCGAGCGTGGCTTCGCTGAGCACGGCGAACGCACCTTGTTTGTTGACGTTGACGAGCTTGGCTAGTCGCTTCTTGGTCGCATTGATCTCTTCGTCAGCACCTTGGCCGATCGCCAGCAACGACCCATCAGGTGAATACGCGCACGTCCGTGATGGTGCGTCCACCATCGCCATTCGCAGTTGGCGGTGGGTCGCCATATCCCAGATCCGCACACTGCGATCGTCGCCCGAGGATGCAAACTCGCGCTTCATTGGGTGGACCGCGAGCCCGTGGAGCTCAAAGTTAAAATGTCCACACAGCATCGCGCCGAAATGGAGATTGGAGCCGTCGCTCGCGGCGATTTCGAAGATCTCGGCGCCCGACGTTGCGATCAAGAGCTTGGAGCCTCCGTCAGGTGAAGCCATGAGGCTGCGCACGCGAGACGACACACTTCCCAATGCCTCAAGGTCAAACTGGGCGCCTGGCTCCATGCGCTTGCTCCAGAGTCGCACTTTGCCGTCGCGTCCGCCGCTTAGAATGCCACCTGCAAATGATAGCAGCACGTTGACTGACGCTGCGTGCGCGTGGATGACTTTGGTACAGTTGCGGCCTTCAAACACCAAGATCTGACCACGGGCCGTGCCAGCGAGCACCATGTTGGGGTCGTTGGGCATCGCTGAGAGACTGACCAGGGTCTGCACTTTGGCCTTGCGGCCCAGCACGCCACGGCGCTTGTAGAAGAGCGCATTCTTGCTGCTGTAGCGTCCGTCGCTCTCGCGCGACCAGAAGAAGAGGTGGCGCCGCCCGGAGGTTACAAACTGCGTCGCGCTGGTCACCACACAGGCGTGGACAGGCTCACGGCCGCAACGGTCGGCAAAAATCATCGTCGCTGGTTTGGACCACTCGATGGATCCGATCGCGGCGCTACCCGTGGCGTTGGACGCGCCCGACGATGCGGAGACCGCAGGCTCCCACTGGTACACGGCGACGCAGTGGAACGGATCCTGCCCGACGCTCACGAGTGTGCGGCCGTTGGACATCCACGCCAACTGGGACACACCAACACGATGGAAGCCGCGCACGACCGCGAGCGTTGGCCCTAGCGAGTGGGTGGACCAAACCACGATCTTGGGGCGCAAGCCGCGCTCGCCGCTCGCGATCACGTGGCGGTTGAGCGGGTTGATCGCGATACACTGCACGAGGTCCGAGTGGTGGAACGCAAACCGCTGTTTGTGCTCGATAGCGTCGTACAACACGACAGTGCTGCCTGCTGGGTACACGATCTCAGCAGGAGTGACGTACTTGACGACACTGCGCAGGTCGCTGTTGAAGCCGTAGACCCAGTCGAGCTCGAGACTCGCGGCCGGTGCGTTCGGGTTGATGGTCGGTGGCGCGCTCGGTACAGCATTGGCTACGACGGTCTGCCAAGGACGCATGGGAACTGGTGTATCGGTGTCAAATGAAGGTTTTTTGGCGTCAAATGGGAAACTGGGGTCGCGCTTTCGTGCTGCGTTTTCGTCGTCAAGCATCGTCGGGTGAACGGCAGCCGCTTGCTCCAGCTCTAAATCGCTGTCGTCATGGTCGCCGTCGCCCAAGACTGCGAGTTCGTCTGGGCAGTCGAAGAAGTCAATCCACGAGGTCATCTCAGGCGTCGTCTCGGCAAACTGAAGGAACTCTGCGAGCGTGAGAAAATCGTCCGGGCCGTGCTTTTGGGCTTTGTGAAACGCGTGGAGCGCCATGTCTTCGAGCACGATCTCAGTGGGGCACGTGATGCCAGCCACAAGCTTGCAAAGCCCCGTGAGCGTCGACCGCAGCGCCAGCGTGAGCTCGTCAATTGAGATCTGGCCGCTTTCGTTGAAGTCGTAGCAGTTGAACACAACTATGAAGAGAGAGAAAGAGCGAGTCAGCATGCCCATCATTCCGCTTCAGATAGCACCGGAGAACCTACAGGTAAGCTTTTGCTGGATCGTCATGGCCGACATCACCGCGATGGTTCCCAAAAACTCGAGCGCGTCGATCAGTCCGTTCTATGAGTACACCACCACAGCGTTCGATGAAAGATCCCTGGGCAGGAGCAAAACCAAGCATTTGGGTGGGTTTAGAAGCGAACATACCTCGTCCGTGTCGATGGCCGTAAAGAGCGGCCCCGTGAGCTGGTCCATGTCGGCCTTGACGTGGACCTCAAGCGTCGGCATGAGACTGCGCGCGATCTCGCACGTCTCGTCCTGATTCAGCCCAAAGCCTTCAGCGACGTCGTTGAACGCCTCCCAGAGCCGATTAACGTCTTTCTCGGACGCTAGTGGGTTTCAGACCAGCAGTAGCAAACAACATTAGCATTGCGTGGCAGTCGCGGGCTCAGCTGCAAAGCCGCACCATTGTAAAACGGTGTCGCGGCTTTGATGTACGCGGCCTTGCCGTGCAGTTGGCCCATTTCAGTCGCGATCTGAAAAAAGCAAATATGGAGAACTGATTCGCAAAGGTCACGGCTCTTCACGACAAAAGATCCAAATCGAGTGGACCACACTGCATGAAGCCAAGCGGACTAGCTTAATTTGAGCTAGCATCAAATGTTAGCAATTCAATTGTTGAAGAGCCTGCAAAAATGGTCGCGTTGCGCGCCGCGTCCGTGGCCGCGAGCTCGTGCGTGTTGGGCCAATTGGCGAAATAGCGGCCTTGGGACTCACGCCGTCCTCTAATATTGCCTGGCGTAATCTTGGTCTTCTTGTAGCCACCGTGGGCGGGCGCGGCCATCGCGGCGACCGTCGCCGTCTGCTCGTCGCTGTTGCTGAGCCACACGACCAAGCTCTCCCACTCGTGGCGTTGGCCGAGACCGGTGCTCTGCGAGTCCTTGGACATGTACCATCGGTACATCATCGCAAACTGGTTGTTGTACCGGCTCGTGTGCGCGTAGATCTGCTGCTCGGAGCGGTCCTTGCAGCCAGCACTGGACGACCCACTGGGCTTGAGACCGCCATTCGTGTTGCCGTTCTTGTCGACAGCTGGATACGCGTTGCACGAGTTCTCGTGCTGGATCTGCGGCTTGAGCTTGACCGCAAGCTTCTGCTCGACGCCCGACGGCGCGGGCTCGGCCCAGACGGGCACCGTGTCGTGGGCGATCTCGTCGGCGTCAACGGTGACGATGACGGCAGAGCTGGCGAGCACGGCGACAATCGCGATCTTTGTGAGCATAGAGAACATGACGGCAGTGACACTGGTTTCCACTTGTCTGGTGCGAAGAAACACATGCAGCGATCACGAATAACGGACAAGGCAACGCCATTGCGGTCGGTAACGCGTCCCTACATGGACTTGGGCGCCATCTACGGCATGTACGAGCTCATCCATCAACACTGCTGCTCCACATGTTGTCGGAATATTCTATCCCGGATAGTGAAAGGAATTGTGGTGAGTACCATCCTACTCAGCTACAATAGCGAGCGCTTTTGACACTTGGAAGCCCAATTGAAGCTGGTTTCAGATTGTCAAAGATGGCAGGTCCGTGTTCTTTCGTGAAGAAGCCTCGCCACGAAAGAATACAATAGGCAGTAGTATGGGGACTCTAACGTGGGCAGTAGTAATAGCGGAAAAACAGGGAGGCAAAATAATATAACTGGTTCAATGCCAATATATTGGTCAGGATAGAGAGAAAGAGAGTTCCTGCTCGTCCGAGAGAGTTCCTACTCATCATCTTCAATAATGCCGATGAGCGACGCCGTGTTCCACAGCTCCTAATCAGCACGTAGGAAAACGATCATTTCGAAGTTCGCTGGCAAAAGCGAACCACGAAGATCGGTAAGAGCGAGCTTGCAGCTCGAGAACAGCCTCTCACAGAGGTTGCTCGTCGGCGCCAAGCGACTCGCGAGGGGCGTGTACGCCACGAGGTTCCTCTCCGAGCGTCGCTGTTTCTTCGCCTTGCTCAGACCAGATGAGGCGAAGTCGGACTCGCGCACTCTCTTCGCTGTCGGAGGCAGCGCCGCCAAAGCCACAAACCCTTCCATCGCCTTCGCCTCGGCCGACGTGAGCGGAGCCTCGTTCTCCAGCTTGACGACGGCCGATTCAAAGGCGGGGCTGTGGACGATCTTGGCGTTCGGACTTTGGGGTGAGCGAGCTGCTGCTCACTGTCAAGAGTCGCTCGCTGCTGGTGGTACTGTAGGTGCGCAGGGCTCGCCCGTCGTTTACAAAAGGCTTGAAACTGGTGTTTTAATACTACCCAACTAAAATCAAATTGTGGCTCGAACGGCAAGCGACAGACTGGCCATTGATTGAAGGGGGACGTGTCGATGACCCCATTGATTGAAGGGGGACGTGTCGATGACCCCAGATATTTTTATACTACATAGGGATTTTCCAAAACGAAGCACCACCAATTCTAACACAGCTATGTGCTCACCCATGGCCTGTGGCTAGCGAGCCATCTAGCTACGCGTTCCGCGGCCAGGCTCCATGACCCCGTTCCAATGACATAGGTACCATGCAGGAGAGTTCTCCTTCTCCATCCCTGCCCAGATTTAGCCGCTCATTCGGATCGAATCCAGGTGGGTGAGTGCTGGCTGCTCGCACAGCGCATGGAGACAGTGACAGACAGTTTGTCTCCGCTATACCATGCCCAGCGCTGCGACTGTGGTCCCCACCAACGAGGCAGTTCATCATCACACCGACGCCAGCGTCTTGGAGGACGACGCGGTGGCTCCGCTCGCGTATGTCGACGTCTCGCGCACGCTGCTCACAAGGCTCTGCGGCCGTGGCGACGACGCTGCGTTCGACGCGCAAGTGGTTCTTTGGACGCGCAAGCTCAGCCGGCTCATGCACCTGATCTCTGCGCTGTTCATGGCCGAGATCCATTTCATCTTCGTGCTGCAAGACCCGCACGCGCGGCTGGTGATCACCATTTCGTGCGTCGTGCTGGGCTGTATTGTGCTGGCCTATCTGCTCGCGTCGCTCGCATGGGACATGCTCAAGCTGCTGCTCCAGTCGTTCGAGTTTTGGTTTCTCTTCACACTCAACACGCTCAGCTCGGTCTTGAGGTGCGTGGTCTTCGTCGACGCACGGTGCGTCGCCATCGCGGTCGCCAGCGCATTGTTTACCAACTCGCTTTGCATCGACGCCAACGTCTACACGCGCCGCTTGATGACGCGGATCCTCACGGTCGCGTCCAGCGGCCCGCTCGCGATGCTGCTTCTGGCAACGTTCCGGTGCGTCATTGGCGCTCAGTATCGACGTACCACGTCCTCCTGGTCGAAGTGGAGGTCGTGGATCTGCTCGTGACTTGCAGTCTCACCATCGTGTTCTTCACGGCCAAGCGCGGGCACAGCGGCCGCTCGATCGTCTTCTCGTCCGGCGCCATCACGCGCATTGAGTGCTACTTGTTCTTCCCCGTCTGCCATCTCGTTCTCCGCAAGAAAATAGCAGTGCGGTCGAACCCAAGCCGCAGCGCAGGCAGCAGCCGCCACGATCAGCAGCCGCTGGTTTTGTCGTGGAAGCGCCAACAACGTCGCGCGGAATCAACGTCGACGCCGTGTTAGTCCCCAGCATCCTGCAATCGATGCCATCCAGGCGCGAGACCAAGGCGCTGCTGAACGGTGTTGGCTTTCTCGGGTCGATGTGCTCTATCCTTGCGCCATGTCTGCGTGTGGCTGACCTCTGGGCGTCTACACAAGAGAGGCAGTTCAACCGCTTTTTGCCGCTTGAGCTGGCCGGTTTTGCCTGCTCCACGCTCTTCACTGCGGTCTATCTAGCGCACTTGCAGCGAGCACTGGCGCATCGCATCGTCCGCGAGATCGACTTCTGGTTCGTGTCCATCCAGGTTACGTTGGTTACAGTCTGCGTCTGCGACGTGCTTGAATGGAACCTTCGATCGACCGTGTTTCTCTGGACGGCATGGCTCTGGACCCACTGGGTGGTCTTCCTCGACGCCGTGCCGCCTACACGGCGTCGTCTCCTGGGCCTCGAACGACGACTAATCATTTTAGTCTGCTTTGAACTGGTCGTCTACCCGATTCTGCTGGGCTATTGGCTATACTTCTCGCCAGGAGGGCTGTTGCTTACGAAATCGACAGATTGTGGACGTTTACGTGGACGCCACCACGCGTCTAAGAGCCAACGTGTTGGGCTTCTTGACGAGCAAGCTGTTCACGCTATGGGTGTGGATGTGTCGGTTTCTTTGGCGCGAGCTGATGCGGCCGGCGGTCGCGTTCAAGATCAGCAAGCGCAAGGTGTACTACTCGGTTGGTTGCTGCTAATCAAAAAAAAGAAGAAGGAATAACCTGTTATCGTGCAATGAGAGATGCCCATCAAGTATCACATTAATTACTGCACGACCAGGATGTGACCTCCTCAAACTTATTCCATACCCATTGGCCGTGCCGGGTACTGGCAAGGACGCCCGACACATTGGTGTGGTAACGGCGAGTTGGCTTGAGCGCGAAGTCCACGAGCTCTAAGTGGTGCAGACTCCCACTTGCTGGAGACAGATATAGTCATTATCCAACCATCTCGAGATATTCAATCAATTAAAGCTGAGTCGACTTTATAGCGCGACCAATGAGCTTGGAATGGCTCACCTTCCGCGGCGTGGTGGTGAAGACCACGTCCAGAAAATTGGTCCAAACGTATACCAGAGCCACGCGAGCCAATGGGCAACAGGGTGCACCGCACTCAAACTGTGAAGCTGACGAGCTCAAGACCCGAGAACGAGTTTCGTTGGGTTCAGTCATTGGGCAGATCTGTAATGCTGCCTCGTTGCTGGAGACCATGTGTTGTCCAAGGGAGCAGGGCTGTGGCTTGGTCAATGCCGTCCACAGCAGGTGTCCCCGTCCATAGTACTGTAGTTGCTGATTGAGCGAGCACTGACAGTTTTGAGGATTTGATGTAATGCGACGACGGCCCTACGCGCGGCAAACTGGGGAGCAGCGTGTCGCAGTCGATCCGCTAGATGATCCACTGGATCGGCCGGCACTTTAAAGAAGAGCTGCTCGGTGAAGATCGTTCTCTCCTCACATTAATTTTTAACATCGTACCGTCGCCGCTAGTACTGTACGAGCTCACCAAGGGCAGAGATGTGAGAACCGGTACAGTAGACTCCTGTAAGGCTGGATGCTTCTACAGTACAGACGGCGCGGCTCTGCCACTCACCGATACGGCAATTGTCCCAAGAGAACCTGGTGGTACAGTATTGGGACACGAAAACTGTCTCTCATCCATCGAATTCGACAGAATGTGAACAAATACTAATGCAACACCTAGAGTTGTAGTACATATCAGAAATACAGTCACGGTATTGTATTTCATTTCACACTGTCGCCACATGGTGTGCTATATCAGTATCTCGCCCCATACCTCGTCTTTTCATTGGCCACTTACCTACTGTCTTAAAAGCTTAGTGGAGGTGACCAGATCACCAGACGACTACTAGATGCTGTGTACTGGTACTCAGACGTTCCACCGCACCGGATGGCCGTCTTTGATCTCCAGTCTCCACTGGAGACTGGAGATTCCATATAACCAGAACCATCACACTGGATCTCCTCACCGCCTGCCCATGGCGAATTGTTGACCTTCTCTCTCTCACTCATTCCGCATTTCGCCGTCTCCCTAACACAGCTCCCCCTCTCACCCAGCACCCCATGGCTCGCTTCGCCTTCCTCGCGTTGGTCGCCTCGGCTGCCGTCGCCTCGCTCTCGGGCGTCACGCAGGCACACAACTACGTCAACAAGCCGCTGGCCGAGTTCAAGGCCGGCTCCTCTGGCTTCGGCAACTGGGTCGCCGAGTTCAAGCCGCCCGCCGGCTACGACAAGGGCGACGTGTCGTCGGGCGCGGCGTTCATGACGCTCGCCCGGAAGAACGACGCGGGCTTCTCGGTGCGCAAGTTCCTCGAGAACCGCGGCCCGGACTGTGGCAACACCAACCCGAACGCCAAGGCCAAGCCCATCCCGGGCGACAAGAAAGTGCAGTTCTACCGCTCGATGGACCACCCGGTACGTCCCTACAAGATGACTACAGCTTGACCATGATCCAGATTTCTAACGGGAAAATTTTGATTGTGCAGGGTCCTTGCGAGCTGTACATTGGCAACAAGATGGTGTACCACAACGACGACTGCAAGGCGGCGTGGGGCGGCTCCACGCCCAACATCGCGATCGACTGGTCGGCGTGCTCGGGCACGTGTCAGCTGCGCTTCTACTGGCTCGGTCTTCAGGACAAGGGCCAGCGCATGCAGTCCTACAGTACGTGTACCCGCGCTCTAGAGTCTATCTACCTGTCCAAACGACCCAGTCGCTGACGGTTTTGATTCTTGTACCCCCACAGAGAACTGCATCCCAGTCTCGGGCAAGAGCTCGCGCTCGATGGACGAAGAAGAAGCCGTGAACGAGTCGTTCAGCTTCTCGGACCTCAACACCACGCGCCACTAAGAAGCATTCGTCTCGGTGGCCCAATCTATATTGTACCGGTATTCGGCCTTGTTCGTCCATGCTCTACGTATCCCGTCGTGGGAGTCTTTAAAGTGTGACGTCTCACACATAAATGGTGAATAGTAATAGCACCATTATGGTGATTATGTTCAACAAATCTTGTCTCGAGTCTTCCCGGGCCTGTTTGGAGTTCAACGTACCCATGGCACTTGATAATGAAAGCATCAAGTGCCATGGAAAACCAGTAGGCAACATGCTGAGCTCATGCCACAGAAAGCGACCAATTCAGATCCTCAATGTAAAAAGTCTAGTACCAACCAGCGAATTAAGCTCGTCGCCGTGGAGGGTTTTCTTTCGACGCGAGATTTCGGACGCGGGGTTTTTCCAGATGTCGAAATACATCGAGTTTCCGACCATTACAATCAGATCAAGTTAGTACTTACAGTAGAGAGGATCGTTCAGAAGCATGGTCCAGAAAACACCAGCGCTCATGACCCGGAAACCCACGACCGCTGGCGGCGACCTTGTTTTCGGGTCGGATACGAGTCTGGTCAGATTTCGGATCATACGAACTACAGTAGAAATCAGCTCGCTACGTACACGCGCAAACTAGCTTTAGGATCTGGCCTCCGCTGGTCGTTCTGCCTTTTTGGAACATGTTTCCATCTGACCCAATCTCTGACCAAGACCCCCGATCGAGGCACGTCAACCACAACCGAAGCCGCCAACGAAACAAGCGTCATCTGCAGTGAGACGAGCAATTCGTGTCAATATCTACCGAAGTGCACATGCGCCAGAGTGGGCTGAGGGCTGTGCTTGGCCCTGGAAACAAAGTCAGCTGGCTCGTACAGTACACCGGGTACAGTATCCGTTTCGTCAGCGTTTGGTCGCTCCCTGGAGGCTCAGGATCTGAAGACTGTTCGAAAGCGGTGTGGTGGTGCCAGTGCTGGTCCGTCGTCCAGCCATCCAGAGTCTGGATGCTGGGTACAGTACAGTAGGCTGAGTCTGTAAGAATGTCCAAGATTCCCCAGATGTGTAGAGGACATTTCATCTGGACTGGTTTTGTCCACATCGATCACCTTGAGACAGACAAAGACGGGACAGATGTGTGTCTGGGGTCCAGTTCGCGTCTGTAGAGGTCGAACGCCGGCGAGTCGGTTCGGAACAGGCTAAGGATAATACAGTATTTTCGTCACATGGCGAGTTTGTCCAGCTCATCCCCATGGTCTAAACCTCATCAATTCGCTGCGTTCCGCTGCGCCAGGTCCAAATCTAACCATGCGGTTAGTTTTAGATTCTCCGTCTCGAACAGAGAGCTCCTTGTCCTCACCAGCTCAATTGAGCTCAATTCTACACAACTATTCCCAATATGACTCGCCTCAGATTCCACGCGGTGGTCGCGTCCGTCGCGCTCGCGTCGATGTCGAGCGTCACGCGCGCACACAACTACGTGGTCAAGCCGCTGGCCGAGTTCAAGGCCGGCACGCCAGGCTACGGCAACTGGGTGGACGAGTTCAAGCCGCCCGCGGGCTTCACCGGCGACGTCTCCAACGGCGCTAGCTTCATGAAGCTCGCCGCGCAGAACAAAATCCCAAGCGTGCGCGCGTTCATCGAGAACCGCGGTCCGGACTGTGGGTACTCGAACCCGAACGCCAAGGCCAAGCCGGTGCCCAGCGACGGGAAGGTCACGCTCTACCGGTCGATGGACCATCCGGTACAGTCCAATGCGCTGGGTATACTCGTATGTATGGACAGAGTTGCTAACCAAGCTTGATGGCTGTGAAGGGGCCGTGTGAGCTGTACATTGACGATACGATGATTTACCACAACGACGACTGCCAGGCGGCATTTGGGAGCTCCACGCCAGGGTTCTCGGTGAGCTTTGATGCGTGCAAAGGCTCGTGCATGCTGCGCTTCTACTGGCTCGGACTCCAGGACAAGGGCCAGCGCATGCAGTCCTACAGTACGTACAGTACAGCCAATTGGATAGCTCGCTACTTTCGACGTCTAACAAGGTGTGTGGTGCTTTGCAGAGAACTGCATCCCGCTGACTGGTAACGGGGGCGGAGGTGGAGGTGGAGGCGCTAGCACTGGCGGCCGCGACAGCAACAACTCAGGCGGTGGCGGCACCAGCAACAATGGCGGTGGCGGCACCAGCAACAATGGCGGCGGCAACACCTCCAACTACGCCAACACCAACAACGCCAACACCAACGCCGGAGGCAACAACGCCAACAGCAATGGTGGAGGTAACAGCGCCAACAACACCGGCGGAGCCAACAAGAGCAATACCAACACTGGAGGCAACAACGGAAACAACGGAAATAATGGTAGCAACGGCAACAACGCGAAAACCAGCTTTGGAGATGGTACCAACAACGGAGGTAACGCGCAAAACTGGGGCGGCAACACCAACAATCGAGGCGGCAATGGAATGGGCCGGAGCAACGGCGGCGGCCAGGGACGCTCGATCGACGACGACGAGCAGCACCAGCCGGCGCGGGAATCGTTCAGCTTTGCCGACCTCAACATGACCGACAACGCGTTCTAAGTTCAGTAGGAGTGGATCGTTTTAGTGTTTTTTTGTTGTGGTTATCGTCAGTAAGGGTCTAAGTGTCAGCAAATGCGTGCGAAAACGCATCTTCCAGCGTAAATCCATGCTGTTGTATTGTATCGTCCTACAATACGATACAGCACCACAACTACTCTTTAGTCAAGCCAGGATAACAGAGACAATAATAAATGTGTCCCGCAAAGCGAGCAGATCGGAGCACCACTTGTCAGCGGTGATCATGCCTGTATTAGCTGACGTTATGGCAGTGGCTGCCAGCTGCAAGTTGTCACAGGAAAGACGAAACGCCCCGAATTTGCTGTTGCTTCGGCCACATATAGCCCACTACTCTGAGTACAGTACCAACGTGGATGTGCCCCTGGTCGTGCAAACCAAACGAAAGCTGCCAGAGCCAGGGATGACGAGCCCGACGTCGGTGTTCCCGACCACCCACCACAGCGGTGACGGCTTGTACGAGACAACACGGTGCTCCTACTCGAGTCGATCGACACCACATGCACGCTGCTCGCGAAACTGGCGAGTGTGCTATCAGGTGGACGGATGACCTATTGATGCTACCTGTTATAATAGATCTTGAGATCCACATGAAATCTGTTGTCTGGTAGAGTACGCATCTCACATGCCTCTATGAAATTATATTGTAGTTCAAACCCAGTGCAACCAACAGATCAGTTGGCATCTCGACGAGCGTGTTTCGTGATGGAGTGCGAAAATCCAGACCATAGGAGCGGTCCGAACTGACTCGGTCCAGGCATCAACACGGGTTCGTTGGGTGAAATTTTCGGTACTAGCATTGGGTGGGTGAGTAAACTACAGAGACGACCGACTGCGAACGAGCCGCTCTCTCCCAGCAGGGCCGCAGAGCTCTACGCATCGTACGCCTCGACGTGGACGCCCGAGATGGCGCGGCCGGACGGGTCGGCGGCGTTCTTGAACGCCGCGTCCCACTCGATCGCGGCCGCCGTGCTGCAGGCAATGCTCGGGCCGCCGGGGACCGTCTGCGCCGCCACCTCCTTCTCAAAGTGCTTGGTGAAGATGCTGCGGTAGAGGTAGGCCTCCTTGGTCTGCGGCGTGTTGTACGGGAACAGACGCGAGGCGTGGAGCATCTGGCGCTCCGTGACTTCGCGCTCGGCCCAGTCCTTGAGCGAGTCGATCCAGCCGTAGCCGACGCCGTCCGAAAACTGCTCCTTCTGGCGCCAGAGAATGTTCTGCGGCAGGTACGGGTGCTCCTTGTCGTCAAACGCCTTGCGGATGATGTACTTCTCCATCTTCTTCTGCGTGAGGTCGATCATCTTTTCCTGCGTGTCAATGTTCATCGCCACGTCCAAAAAGTCCGCGTCCAAAAACGGCACGCGCGCCTCAATGCCCCACGCGCTGGTCGACTTGTTGGCGCGCAGGCAGTCGTACTGGTGCAGCCCGCGCAGCTTGTCGACCGTCTCGCGGTGGAACGCCTCGGCGCTGGGCGCCTTGTGGAAATACAAATAGCCGCCAAACACCTCGTCCGCGCCCTCGCCGGAGAGCACCATCTTGATGCCCATGGCTTTGATCTTGCGCGCCATAAGGAACATGGGCGTGGACGCGCGCACGGTCGTCACATCGTAAGTCTCTAAGTGCTTGATCACTTCCGAGACCGCGTCCATGCCTTCCTGGATCGTGTACGTGTACGAGTGGTGGATCGTGCCCAGAAAGTCGGCCACCTCTTTCGCGGCCTTAAGGTCCGGCGAGTTTTCCAGGCCGATCGTGAACGAGTGGATGCGGTTGATCCACTCACCGCCGCTCGCGACCAGCTTCTGTTTCTCGCGGACCGCGATAGACGCGACTAACGACGAGTCTAACCCGCCCGAGAGCAAGACACCCCACGGCACGTCCGACATCATGCGGCGCTTGACACTGGCTTCAAACGCCTCTCTCAGCGCCGGCAGGTCTAACGGGTTCGTCCCCATGTGACCCGGAGCCAACCAGCCAGGGTTGTACCAGCGCGAGAACGACTCGGTGGCCGAGCTGAACACCTCGCCCGGTGGGAAGACCTCAAAGCGCACGCAGCCGTGCTCGAGCGCCTTCATCTCGGACGCGAACCAGACCGAGCCGTCGGCCCCGTAGCCGTAGTACAGCGGCGTGATGCCCATGTGATCGCGCACCGCGAGCAGCAGGTCCTTCTCCTGGTCGTAGAGCACAAACGAGAACATGCCGCGCAGCTTGTGCACAAAGTCGGCACCGTGCGCGAGGTAAAGCGGGATGATCACCTCGCAGTCCGACTTGGTCATAAACTCGTACGGCGTCGCCAGCTGCGCCGCCAGCTCCTTGTAGTTGTAGATCTCGCCGTTCACCGCAAGCGTGATGCGCTGCGCCGCATCGTTGCTGACCAGCGGCTGAGCGCCAGACTCCGGGTCGATGATGGCCAGGCGCTCGTGCTCGATGGCGATGCCCTTGTCGGGAAACACACGGATGCCGTTCCAGTCTGGGCCGCGGTGCTGGATACTGCGGGGATAGATCGTGGTTAGATATCAATTAGACTGGACGAAAGCAGGCAGACGAGGGGTCGGTCGTACCACTTGCCGGCGGCGAGCGCAGCCGCGCGCAGCTCAGTCTCCTTCATAAGCGACGCGTAAATCGCGACGATACCACACATAGTTTTCAGATAGACCAGGGATAGACTTTAGACGATCTGACGGGAAGAGGGCCACTTGATGGGGCGCCGCAGAAACTGGAAATGCGTGGAAGTGGTGGTGTCCTGACGATCTATTGGGATTGGTTTGGCCAGCCCCTCGAATAAAATCCAACCAGTTTTTTGTCCCCTTGTTCCTTGTTGGGAAGTGGGGAGTGATTGTCCTTCGACGCCAACACAAGAACTTTCTCCCTCCACCATAGCGACCTGCTGGTGCATCCGATCTGGCCACAATAGACTTGCTATAAGAACATCTGCAGTGGATGGTGCAAGCCAGTCTCGGCCTTAAAATCCGGTAAAGGTCCTTATACTGAGGGTCTTTGGGCGGTCATTGACCGCACATTTAGAACCTCTGTTTACACCTGCCATGGCAGCGCCCCCGAGATTGCACAAACCGTCGCAGATTCCTGCACTTGTCCCGGTTCTGGGTAGAGCAGTGGGATCAAAAACCATCATTTCGGCCAATCATCGCCAACAATCCAATCGGAAAACTGGTTTTTTGTTCTGGTGATCAAGTGACGGCACCTTCGTCATCAAACTGAAGATGGATCCAGACGGCAACTTTGCCGTCTCACCACCAAACTAACATGGGAGCACCACAAGAATGCTTTCCTTGGCGCGTCTCTCCAGCGCAACAGCTCCGCCCAAACGGCATCATGCGGCGTAGCCTCGTCTATACACATATTGTATTATAGTAGACGACATTGCAAGCTCTCCGATCTCTAGGCGACGACCAACGTTTATCCAGAAGACTAACCACCGTACACAGCATGGCTCTTGATCTAATCTTTTGGTCGTTCGATGAAGCTGGGCTTTGTGAGCTCTCCAGCGTGAGATACAAATTGGCGCTGGATGTTCTATTCTAGCAGGCGCGAGGAAACGGTTTCTCATCCATCATTCGCTCCAAGAATACCAAAAATGACCGAACGCCAACTCCAATTAGTGTGGCCAAGTCGAACCCACGCTGCTCGCATTTGAGTCTAATGGCGTCGCTGAATGGATCGCTGGACGACCGCTGGGAGCCGGAAGGCATGTCGCCCTCGCCTCGCAGCAGTCTAACTCACAAGTCTATCGGAATGAAAGATCTCAGTCTGCCGGCGATTGGCGGAACAAGTTCGGTCTCCGTAGTGCCCACGCCCACGCCGCAGGCGCCAACGTTGGCGTTGGCGTTGGCCAACAAGAGCAAGCTCAAGCCGCCAACGCAGCGCTCAACGCGGATGCCGGTGCTTCTCTCGTCCGCGATGGGTGCATCGGGACAGGTCTCGCCGCTCAAGCTGCCGTCGCTGGTCAAGTCGACTGCCAAGCCAGCGGAGACCGTGAGCAAGCCCAACAACCAGGAAATGGAAAACGATGAGCTGCTGCCTTCGGGGTTCAGAGACGCCAGCTCCAGTCGGTCGCTGCTGGCCAGCGGGCCGAGGGGCAGTGCCGTGGACAAGCACCGCGATTTCATCAAAGTGCTGGAGGAACAGAAGCGGAAGGAGAAGGACTCGCAGGCCAAGCAGGACGAGCGACGGCGCAAGATGCAGAAAAAGCGCGCAGAGAAGATCCTTCACGAGGCCGCTCTGGCCCGGCAAAAGCCCGTGCAAGTGGAGGAAGAGGTGCCTGAAGAGAACGTCACACCCGAGGCGTCCGAGCCAGCGGACGGTGAAGAGGATGAGGAGACCAGGCAGCGAGAGAAAGAGGCGAAGCGCCAGCGCCAGCGGCTGCTCAAGAAGCAGCAGGCACTGCTCGAGACGCTTCAGAACAAGAAGCGCGAAAAGCAAGAGGAGGAAGAGCTGGAGAAAGAGCGCGAGCGGCGGAGGCAGCACAAGCTCAAGAAAGCGGTGCTGGACGCGATCCACGCGAGCAAAGCCGACGAAGTCTACGAGGACGAGGAGGGAGAAATGGTCTGCGCTGCCGGAGAGGAAGCGTCTACGGATCGTTCCGATGGGTCGCCAGCCAAGAGCGTGGCTGAGCAAGAGGAGGCCGAGGGCGAGACGAGTGAAAATCAGCCGAAGCCGAGGAAGAGCAAGCACCACAGGGCCAAGTCTACGAAGCACCACCGCCATCGTGAGCCAGAGGAGGCAGTAGATCGTGGACTAGAAACTCTAGTAGAGTCTACTGCTGCAGTCTCCTCGATCCAGCCTATGCTAGCTCCTCAGCAGCGCAGAGACTCCACGCGGCATGTCGACGCGGCAGCTTCAAGCGACAAGGAACTTCAAAAGCTTCGCGTCTCCAAAGACGCCGTCCACAAGAAGCAGCACGAGTACCTGCAAAAGCTCACCGAGCAGCGGCGGCTTAAGCAGCAAGAGGACGAAGACGCCAAGCTCGCGCAGGAAAAGCGTCGTAGGCGCGTGCAGCTCGAGGCGCAGCAGCGGCTCCAGGAGGCCGCATCCAAGGCACAGCAGCAGCGACTCCAAGACGAACAGAACGCGGCCGAGCACGAGCAGGAAGAAGAGAAGAAAGTGGTGGTCGACGTCCACGCCATGGTCGCGCGGCTGAGCAAACTCAAAGACAAAGACGCGCAGGTGATCCCCGAGGCGCGCGATTTCGTGTCGTGGAAAAAGCGCCACGGCGTGCGCAGCGACCAAAAAGTGTTTAGCATGACGGGGTGGTACCCGGTGATCCGCGAGTGTCTGGAGCAGCGTGGGTGGTTCTACAACGACGAGCGCGGCTCGCCGTTCTTTGACCTCAAGTGGTCGCTCAAGAGCGACGACCTCAAAGGCATCAAGCTCAAAGAGGACCAGTACGTGAATCATTTCTTCTCCAACACGGCCATCACCACCAAGGTTGGGCTGCTGCACACGCTGCGCGGCCTGCCGTGGCACCAGAGCGTGGATACGGACACGGTCTTCCCGAGAGCGTACGACCTCAATGAGCCGCGCGACATGGATGCGTTCGTCATGGACTTTCGGTACACGTTCGCCGAGGGCGTGCTCAAGGAGGTGGCCAAGCGGATCACACTGGCGTCTAAACAGAGCGTTCGACTCAACGAGGCGTTCGTCTCGGTGCTGCTCGCAGTGGGGCGCAAGAAGATCAAGGCCAAGTGGGCGCTGTTCGATCATGGCCAGCCATCGGCCGCGGAAGTCGACCCACTGGACGAAAGTGTGGACGACGTCTTGTCCGCTGGCGTCGACGAGCCGGTGAGCGACCTCGAGTGGGAAGTGCTGACCAAGCACCAGCTCGACGCGCCAGGAAAGTTGCGTGCGTCACTAGCATACCGCAAGCGCGTGTTCGCCGACGACCGAGACAGCAGTGTGCTACCAAGCGACCCCCAAGGGCCTACTGGCGCCGCCCCAATCGTGGACACGGTGCTGTCGGCGCTCGAGAAGAAGCAGGAGCGGCATACGGACAAGCTGCGCCTGGAGGCGTTCAACCGCGACAAAGCGTCGCTGGGCGAGCAGTTGAGCCGCGTGAGCGTGCTCAGTGCATCGAAATGCGACGAACTGCTCCAGCTGACCGCCACGTTGGCAGGCGTGTGTCCGCAGTTCCACCTCAACGGCGGCGGCGACCTGGCGTCGACCGACCCGGAGCACAAGAGCCGCAACGTGTGGATCGTCAAACCGGCCGGGCTCTCGCGCGGCCGCGGCATCCGCGTGTTCAACCAACTGGACGCGCTGCTCCAGTACGCCGACGTGGAGAACCACAAAGAGTGCCAGTGGGTCGCGCAAAAGTACATTGAGAACCCGCTGCTGATCTGCCAGCGCAAGTTTGACATCCGCCAGTGGGTGCTCGTCACGAGCTGGGACCCGCTCACGGTGTGGATCTACCAGGACTTTTACTTGCGGTTCTCGTCCGAGGCTTACTCCACCGACGACCTGACCGACCAATACGTGCACTTGACCAACAACTCGATCCAGAAAAACTCGGACAAGTTCCACGACGTGTACACCACAGACGACGGCGCCGTCCAGGTGGAAGGCAACATGCTCCACTCGGACGCGTTCCGTCAGTACATTGCCCAGCGCTGCGGCGTCGATGACTCGACCTACCACGCCACGCTGCGCGCCCAGATGACGAGCATGGTGATCCAGTCGCTCCAGTGCGCGCAGGATCTCGTGCAGCACCGCAAGAACGCCTGCGAGCTCTACGGCTACGACTTCATGCTGGACGAGTCGCTGCGTCCGTGGCTCATCGAGGTCAACAGCTCGCCAGCGTGCGACTACAGCACGCCCACAGCCCAACGGTACGTCGAGACAGGGCTCGCGGGTATCATCCAGGTCATTGTCGACCATCGTGAGTACGAGCAGCGCAAGAAGAGCGGCGCCGCCGGCGTCGAGCCGGAGCCTGACACGGGGAGCTGGCGGCGCGTCCACAAGGGCGAGCTGGTGGGCAAGCCCGTGGCGTCGTTTGGCGCCGACTTCCAGGTCAAGGGCACGAAAGTGGTGCGGTCCCGCAACGGAGGACGCAAAGCAAAGAAGAAGGAGACGGCGGCTGGTGGCGACGAAGAAGAGAGCGATGGCGCGGCGCGAGGAGACGACGAGCGAACTGACGACCAGCCAGAGCCATGCGATCGCGCCGAGGCGCCCGAGCAGCCCGAGGAGCCGGACGAGATCGACGCATTGCTCTGAGCGATGCGCGTACTGTAACATACTGTAAGCGGATTGCCATCATCTCAGCCTGCATGTAACAATGATTGTTGGCTTCCAGTATCGAAATTTGGTACGTGGTCGCGGCTATCCATGGTATTTGCCATATTATACGGCAGTGATCAAAACTAAAAAAAAGGGAAGCGGTAGGGACCGTGATGGTCAGCTGGTCACTGTGACCAGCTGATTCGTGGTTGACCAAGGCAGATCATCGGCTGGTGGGAGTTTTTATCCTATCAGTATCACTGAGACATCTTTTGTGGCCAATGAGAACAGGACAGAACAGTACATAGAAGGGTATGCGTGATCGCAAAGTTGTATCTTTTCTACATCCAAACGCCCTTTCGCATGCACATGCGTGGACAGCTACAAGCCAATTACCTATGTAACCTTATACGCCAACTCCAGTAAATCTGACTTATGTGCCAATTTGACATTAGAAGACCTCTTATCTCGTATATATACCCACACCCTTTCTTCCTCCCCCTCCCCTTAAAGGTCTGACTCTCCTCATTTCAGTGGCATGTCACTAATGGGTTTGCCAGGAAGGACACCTGAGAGCAGCTCTACTGTACAGCTGACGCGGACCACGAAGGTAGATAGAACACACCAGGGCTTCTTCGGTGTCCTCAGCCGCCTTCTCGCTCCACCATCTCTTGGCACAGCTACGCGCCCTCGCCCGCCACCATCGCCATCTGTGTGATCTGATCTCTCCATCGCGCCGTCACTCGCCGCCGCTACATTCCTGCGCGTCCCACAGTGCCCTTCGAAAGCGGTCGCAGCATCCTGCTCGCCGTCTCGTTCTCTGCCAGCTTCACATCATGCGGCTCGTGGCTGCGCTCGCCCTGTGGGCGACCACCGTGGTCCATGTCAACGCCCAGGTCTCGGCGTCGACGTCGTCGTCATCGTCCTCGTCGGTGTGTGAGAGCGGTGACCCGGTGACGCTGGCGGTGTCCAGCACCAGCGGCATCGTCATCAGTCCGTCGTGCACGACCACGCGGTTAGACGTGACCACACATGCCAAGACTAACCGCACGCTGTCGGCCATCGGGTATGGCATCCAGCGAGTGGTCAGCGTGCCAGTGATCGACACGTTAGACCTCACGCAGAATCAAGTGGCCACCATTGGTGACCTGTCCAGCTATGCGTCCATCAAGCGCCTGTGCGTGGCCGTCGTCTCCGTTATTTCGATTTTAGACCTGGGTGAAAAGGACTAACGTGTGGTGTTTGTATGCAGTGTGCTGGCAAACAACGGTCTAACCTCCTTTAAGGGGATTACTTGGCCTGCCGCGCTCACGGATCTCGACCTCTCGAGCAACGCGCTGCCGGCGACGGCGGAACTCGGCACGCTGTCACTGCGCTCGCTGTACGTGCTAGTGAAAGAGGAGGCGATTTATTCGACACGCTGAACTGACCCGCTCGGGAAATACAACGCAGGACGCTCACCAACACGTCGCTGTCAGACATGACGACGATCGCGCTTCCCTCAACGCTGACCGAACTGTGCGTCGTCGTGCTTAGTCTTTCTCTAATCTAAACCGCCGAGGACTAACCAGGAGGGTTGCGTGGAAATTTAGGACCGTCGCCTTCAATCAGCTCACCAAATTCCCACCAAACAACGCGTTGGCCTCGCTGACGAAGCTGTACGTCGTCCGACGACTGCTGTGTGGGCTAACCATCATCTTGGACTAACCAATGCCAAACTGACTGCAGAACCATGACAACCAACTCGATCGCGTCATTCAGCGACGTCTCGATCCCGCCCGCTGTCCAGGAGCTGTACGTCTTCACATGATGTGTCACCACTCGTTAGCCGTTTGGCCTAACCACTGTCTTTCTCAACTCTCCATGTAGCGATCTGAGCTGGAACTCGCTGTCGTCCTTTGAAGGGCTCAACCTCCCAAGCACTGTCACCAAGTTGTACCTGGGCGGCAACCGCTTCACGTCGCTTTCCGGTCTGCAGACCACCAACCAGCTCACGGTGCTCTACGTCCACGACCTCGCGCTCGGCAACCTGGACGGCGTCCAAGTGCCCGACACCGTCTCGGCGCTCTCTCTCATGAACTGTAGTCTAACCACGCTCTCCAGCCTCGCGCTGCCCAGCAAACTCGCGTATCTGTAAGTGGCGTTTAGACCGCTTTGCTGGAAACGGGACTAAAACTAACCACCTCGCCATACTGTTCATACTGTAGGGATATCTCACAGAACCAGCTCACCGAGATCCCGACGGCGTACCCGGAGCCCGTGCGCAGCATCACGGCCAACAACAACCAGCTCACGCGGCTCCACAAGATCACGTTCTCCACGTCCATCACCAAGCTCGATTTCGCCGACAACGCGATCGACAAGGTCACGGGCGTCGTGTTCCCGCTGGTGCTCGAGACGCTCACGTTCGGCTCGTTCCCGATCAGCGAGCTGGAAATCCGGCGGTCGGACGTGTCGATTTTCCAGAACCTGGACACGTTCAACGCGACGGTCACGCAGACCAGCTGCGCGAACGCGGCCGCGCAGACCGTCGTGGTCCAGAAGGTGACGCTCTGCGTGCTGCCCGACGATGTGTTCGCCGCCCAGTACGGCACCTCGAGCGTGGCCTCGGCGAGCAGCTCGTCTGGCGGCGGCTCGGGATGGGTGCTGCCCGTGCTGATCTGTCTCGCGGCTCTGCTGGTGGTCGGCGCCGTCGTGTTTGTCGTGCGCAAGCGCAAGGCCGCTGAGCGCCAGCAGCCGATGGGCGGCGGTGGGCCCATGCAGCAAGGGTTCTCGCAGACCCAGGGCAACCCCCCGTCCATGTTTGGCGCGCTGCCGGACTTTACCCGCTCCAAGCAGGGCGCGGCCAACTCGAACCACCCCAACCTGACCACGATCAACTCGTTCAACAGCACGTTCTCCAACTCGCAGCAGCTAACGGGCAACATCCTCAGCGGGTCTCAGAGCGGCCCGGAGTCCAGTCTGCTCAAGTACCGCATCCAGACCAACGAAGTGGTGCTGGAGCGGCCACTCGCGCACGGCGGGTTTGGCGTGGTCTATCTGGCCACGTACCAGCAGCAGGACGTCGTGGTGAAGAAAATTCTGCCCGAGAAGGCCACGGACGACCGCTGCCTGCAGGCGTTTCTGGACGAGATCAAGCTCAACTCGACGCTCAGTCACCCCAAGATCGTGCGCTTCATCGGCGTCAGCTGGAACACGCTCTCGGACATCGCGGTGATCATGGAGTTTATGCCCAACGGCGATCTCGACACGCTGCTCAAGCGCCAGCACAACCGCCAGCAGCACGAGTTCGACTGGTTCCAGAGCCACAACCTGCCGTCCAAGGCGTCCATCGCGCTCGACATCTTGGACGCGGTGGTCTACTTGCACTCGTTTAGCTCGCCCATCATCCACCGCGACCTCAAGGCCAAGAACGTGCTCCTGGGCCGCAGCTACTCGGCCAAGCTGAGCGACTTTGGTGTCAGCCGCGAGTGGCAGGTGGACGCCACCATGACCGCGGGCATCGGCACCATGGCGTGGATCGCGCCCGAGGTGCTGCGCGGCGAGCGGTACACGGAAAAGGCCGACATGTACTCGTTCGGCGTGATCTTGACCGAGCTCGCGACGTGCTCCAAGCCCTTTGAAGGCATCTCGAACGCGCTCATCGTGCTCAAGGTCACGAGCGGCGAGCACCGGCCCGACATGGGCGACGACTGCCCGGAGGACATCAAAGAGCTGGGCATGCGGTGTCTGAGCTACAACCCGGCCGAGCGCCCGAGCGCGATGGTCGCCCACTACGAGCTCAAGACGCTGCTCAAGGCCCACGTGGCCTTTGAACTGTAAGCCGTAGAACGACGGATGGCGGCGGTTTAACTGTGAATAGGTATGAAAAGTAGTAAGGGTATTCTCAACTGACAATGGCAATATGGAATCCAAAACACCAACCAAACGTTTTGTGTCGACGGCGTGGCAAACGCTTGCTCTCGGCGCCGCTCTGATCCTTGTCCATTGAGGTCTGTTCCTTAGCATCTTGTCACGAAAATCTCCGACTAGACTACAGGATCACTGCTACTGACTACGACGATGGTGCTCTTGCTCACATTCTGATCCACAGATCATGCACTTGCCGACACCTGTACGCACAACACAACAAACGGCCATCATTGGATTAGCCTACCAACGTCCAACTGACCGAAGTTCCCATCCAGTCGCAAGCGCAAAACGCACCTCCGCCGTCTCGTTTGAAAACGAGGCCTCGCCGTTGCCCCCGTCGTCGCCGCCCGAGCCAGCGACTGGCGTCGGCGGCGCCATCTCCGCGGGCGCGTCCTGTGCTTCGACCCACGAGAGCTGTAACCTGCTCTGCCCAAACACGGTGCCGCGCATGAGCGCGTTCTGGCCCGCGTACCGATCCTGGAACTTGATAAACCCTCGCTCGGGCGCGCTTTCGTCCACCACCACACGCTCAATCCCGCCAAACGCACCGAAATGCTGCTCCAGCACGCTCGGATCGCGCGCTTCTTCGGGCAAATTCTCCACTTTGACGATCGTCGTGCGGTTGTCGAGTGTGTTGGAGTAGTTGCGCCCGCCACGCCCGCCGCGTCCGCCTTGGCCGCCACGGTAGAAGCCCCGGCCAGCTCCTGTCTGCGGCGCCCCCCAGCGCCCGCCAGCGCCAGCGCCAGCGCCAGCGCCACGGCCACGTCCACGGCCACCGATAAACGCGCCACCGCCGGCGGCGGCTTCGAGCGCGCTCAGCTCGGCTTTGAGGCCGCTCAACTTGGCGTATTGGTCACCGGAATCTCGTCGCGGCTGCAGCGCCTTGAGCTCTTCCGACAGCGTCGTGATCTTGTTGAGCAGCTCGCGCTTGTCCGACGCCGACACAATCGCCGGGTTCTGGCTCATGCGCTCGAGCAGCTCCTTCTGCTGGGCGAGTTGCCGCTTGAGCAGCTCCTCCTTCTGCTTCATGAGCTGCTTCTGCTTCTCCAGCAGCTCGCGTTTTTCTTCGAGCACTTTCCGGCCTTTCTCTAACGCGGCTGCTTGCAGCTCCTCCGGGGTCATATTCTTTTCGTCCGCCGTTTCAGCTCCGCCCTTGCCATTCGCCGCCTCGGCCTCGCCCGCGTCCGCCGAGGACGCCTCCCCCGTGGGGGATTTGTTCTCCGCTCCGCCGTCTGTTTTGTTCTCCTGCGTCTCCTCGCTGGGCGCGCCGTGCGGATCTTTGGCGTCGTAGCGCGCCCACTTCACCTCGATGAACCGGTTATTGCACACCGGATACGGCGAGTGGAACGCCTTCTTGGCCTCCTCTTCGCTCGCGTACTGCACGTACGCGCACTTGTGCTGCGGCCGCATCTGGACGTTGACCACGTTGCCAAACTTGGAGAAGTGGAGGCTGAGCTTGGTCATGTTGACGTACTTGGGGTCCACGTTGCTCACGCGCAGCGTGGTCTTGGCGCCGCCCGCGTCCGCTCCGAACGGCAGCTGCTCGCCGTCTTTCGTGAGCGGAGATCCGCCGCGTCCGCCGTGGAAGTTCCCACGACCGCCACGTCCTCCTCGTCCGCCGTACGGGGGATAGTACGGGCCGCCCATGGGGCCTCCGCCGCGTCCGCCCATCATCATGTGCTGCATCTCAGGGTTATACGAATTGGGGTCAAACTCGCCCATTGGGTGGTGCGGCGGAGCAAAGCCTGCTCCCCGCGGCGGAGGGTACGGGTGGTGCGGCGGCCACATGCCCGGCGGAGGCATCCCCCACTCGGGCGGGAAGTCGCGGCGGCGGTCCCCGTGCGGAGGAAACACTCCTCCCGGTCCGCTACCTGGTCCTCCACGACGCTCGCGGTCCCAATCGCGGCCCCGTCCTCCGCGTCCGCCGTCCCGTCCGCCGTATCCGTCCGCTCCTCTCCGCCCCTCGCGCTCCCCTCCTCTCCGCGGGCTGTAGTTGCGTCCGCCGTCGTCCTCTCGGCGGCGCTGCTTGCCATAGCGGCCCTGTTCGTCAGCATCTTCGTCGTCGGATCGCACTCGTCTCCGCGAGCTGTCGTCTTGATGGTGGCGCTCCTCGCGTTGGCCATGCCCGCGTCCACTATCGTTGTGGCTTGGCTTGGCGTCCTTGCGATACGCCTCTGTCTCCAGAGCGGAGAACAATCGCGTCACGAACGGATGTGTCTCTGTCAACACCGAGAACGTTTTCGATCAGAACAAAATCCATTCTTTTTTTCTACATCATTTTGGACTTTTTTGATCTCCTCTTTTGAGCGGAGAACAAATAAAGACCACCAACAAAATAACGTACCGTCCCCAAGAAACTCTTCCAGCTTGGACACACACGTCTCGCGCAAGCCTTCCTTCTTCGGATCGTTTTGTATCAGCGCCAGCACATACTTGCTCAACACCTCGGGGTCCGCATCGCATCTGGTACACAAAAATGCCCGTTAAGAAAAAAAAAAAAAACCGCGATTACGGGGCCAATTCGCCGCCTCCGACGCTCGGAAGCGGCGCGTTGGGTAGCACTCACACTGGCTCAAGGCTTCGCACCAGCCACTCGCGCAGCAGTTCTTTGCTTTCGGCGTCCATGGCGCTCATGTCGACGCTCGATCTTCACCCGTCGGCGTCCGCTTCGCTTCACTGTCAGGCAACGCTAACTGCTTGCTGTCTACAACTGGTTCGCCATGGCTCGCTGGCTCGAATAGAGGACCCTCTGGCGTCTAAACCTCAAAACCTCGGCAAAAACCAACCTCCGCCCAAATACTCAGAGAAACAAAAAATAAACGAGATTCTCAGACGTTTTTTGTCGATGTGACATGTGAGACTCAGAAAGCGAAACAAAACGAACAGCTACGGATGCAACGCACGATGGCCATTGCGCCAGGCCAGCAGCTCACGCTGGGCCTCGAGCGCCGTCGGCCGCACCGTCACGTCACTACTCATGCACAACTGCGCCAGGTGCTGCACGGTGGCAGGGCAGTCGGTGTCGTGGAGGCTCGGCCGCTCGTTCTCGCGCGTGACCTTGAGCACGATCGCGGCGCTCGCGAGCCCGTGGAACGGCCGCGCGTCCGTCGCCAGCTCGGTGAGCAGAATGCCGAGCGCGTAGATGTCAGCTTTGTCGGTGTACCGTTCGCCGCGCAGCACCTCCGGTGCGATCCACGCGATCGAGTCCAGCGCTGCGGTCTTCGCGAGGTCCAGCTGGAGCTCGCTTGGCGCGCCGATCGCGCTCAGCTTAGCGTCGAAGTGTTCATTGAAGAACACGTGTTTAGACCGCAGCTCGCGGTGGAGGACCGGAGGGTCGAACGAGTGGAGGTAGCATAACGCCTCGGCCACGTCGAGCGCGATTGAGCTCTTGGATGGCAGCATGGCGGTGCGGATCGACATGGTCGACGCGAACGACGACTGCGCCTCTTTCCAGCGGAGCCGCTTGGATCGGCCAAACTTGACGCGGTCGTTCTCCGTTTTGAGCAAGGCGCGCAGATCGCCGTTGGGCAGGTACTCTTGCACCATGGTCACGTCGGATAGCGTGTTCCAGCACACGCCCAGCAACGAAAGGATCTTCGGGTGGTCGAGCTGCGCCATGAGCTGGATCTCCTCCACAAAGGCTCGCAGCACCGGGCTCTTGGGCGTGCACTGCTCGGGTACAATGCGCTTGAGAGTGACAAGCTGGCGACCCGATGCAGGCGTACCACCGCTCTCCAGGTCCTGCAAGGACAGCGCCGAGATCGCACTGCGTCGCTCTTGCTGATCCAGCAGCAACTTGGGCGTCGACGCCATGTCCAAGTCACCGGCTTCCCCGGCTTCGCCATTCCGCATTGCCGCCAAGTAGATCAGATTGTGGCCTTTTTTTTCCAGCACGTGGAGAATCTTGATCTCGGCCGAGTCGAATCGCGTGGCGACGAGCTCGCCGTCCAGTCCCACGGCACGCAGCAGGTCGTCGTTAAAACTGGACGTGCGCATCGGCGAGCCGCGAGCCATCATGGTCTGGACCTTCCGGCGCAGCTGCTGGTGCCTCCACGAGATCGTGCTGATGACGCCAATGACGACGATGGCGACCAGGACGATCGCGATGATGAGGAACGCCCACGTGAACAGGTTCCGTTCGCTCCCGACGAACTTTGTTGCCGGTATGACGGGCTGGATGCTGATCGGACCGAGCGTGGACGACGAAGATTCCACCTGGCCAGCGCCGCTGACAGCCGCCGTCTTGCCATAAATACGGTCAAACTCCGTATCTTCCAGCACGCACAGCTCGACGTCCGTGAGCCGCACTTTGCGCGCCTGAGCATGCCGACAACTGGTCTGGTTGAGCTTTGGGAGCAGATACGACCAGCTCTGGAACAGCTGGAGGTCCGAGCGCGTGATCTCGAGCTCCTCGAGCGGGTTGCCTCTCAGATCCAGTCGAGTTAGCGTCCACGGGAACTGGACACCGACGATCGACTGGATCGCGTTGAACGACACGTTCACCTCGGTGACGGACGGGAACGAGTAGAAATCCGGGAGTTGCGCGAGCCGGTTGGCCGACAAATCACTAAATTAAGGTACCAGCTAGGGTGAGTCAACGCAACGGACAGAAAAAAAAGCCCGCTAGGAGCAGTACATGGAGACGAGAGACTCTGGAAGCTGCGTGGACGCGTTGAGCTTGGTGAGACTAACGTTGACGGCCGTGCTGTCACCACAACCAAATGGATGTTTAACCGTTAGTCTCCAGTGCGTGTTCATGGAGATGACGAAGACCGCAGTGGCCAACCCACAGAATTTCAAGAGACGGCGGAAGCGCTGCCCCTTCCAACGACACCAGCGGTTGGTCGTCCAGTTCACTAGTTAGACCACAGTCAGCCAATAGACCGATAAGGTTCGTGGACTGTTCTGTGTCCACGTACAGTGCTCGCAGATTCGGAGGGAAATTCATTCCGCGGAGACTTGGGAGTTTATTGGCCCCGAGACGTCTGAACGAGACCCACAGGTTAGACCACTGACGTCGACGACGAGCTCAAGCGTACGTACAGCTTGACGAGCGACTGCGGATACAACAGCGTAGACCCGATGGTTGTGATCTGGCAGTGGCTGACATCACTACACGTCAACAAAATCCGAGTCAGCAAAGCCTCATTACCGAGTCTTATTCACGCGGGGTTAGACGCACAGGTACTCGAGCTCAGGTGGCATGTCGATGTCGGTCAACGACCTGAAATTGTTCCCATGCAGAATTCTGCAACTCCACCCCACGGTTAGACTCGATCAGTTTTGTTGTGGAACACTTTCGCTTGTCTGGTACACTCGCAACTCACAGCGACCGCGCGGCCACGACCGACGGGTCGGACGGGAAGTAGTCGAGTCGGTTGGACGCAAAGTTGAGCGTCGTCGCGTCCGGATAGCTCAACACCATATCCAGATCCGCGCCGCTCAGATCCAGCGTCCCTTCACTAGAGACGGCGACGCTGTCGGCAGCGACCGAAACGCAGTTGGTCGTCACGATCTGCGCTAGGGTTGTGTTGTTGGGGTCGCTACGCACGGCGCGGCGGCCGTCGGTGGGGCACACGGTCACGAATACGGGGTTCTTGAGTCCGGTTGAGTTACTGGATTGCGTGGCTTGGTCTTGCTGTAGTATAGTCGCTGCCGCCAGCGAGAGTGGCAGCGAGACCAGCGTGACAAGCAGCAAGCGCATCGGGTTCTGAGGAGCTCTGGACTCGCGAGGCGGGGGAGTTCGAACTCTGGAGAGAGCGGAGTAATGGGAGCAGACAAGCAGTTGATGGGGGTGCTGTGTAGGAGAGGAGAAGGGTACGTTGTGTCTTTCCCACATTAGTGAGGGGCACGAGGAGACGGCGCGGAGATCCCCACCATCACGATTGGCTTCGACTAGCACCCCAACTCACTTCAAGATAAGCAATTATCCACCAATCGTGGCTGTTCAATGCTTATATTTAACCAATTACAGTGACTTTTAAATATTTCTACCAATCCTAGACTGCTGAGACTGAATCGGGGGTGAGTCACTCGCCGTTTCGCTGTGGTTGGCGTTGGTAGCGACTGCTGAGGTCGTTCGGCACATTCTTCTAGCGTTCGCTTGCGCTGTGGATGAGCTGACAATGGCGACAACAGCGAATAGATCAGTAGATCCAATGATATAGAGATTACCACCATTGAGCGCCTCTTGGATCCAAGGAGCGCTATCCACCCGTTCAGTGACTCTGGATTCCAGAGATTTTGGATATCCACAA
Source organism: Pythium dissimile (assembly GCA_023336445.1). Taxonomy (NCBI): domain Eukaryota; phylum Oomycota; class Peronosporomycetes; order Pythiales; family Pythiaceae; genus Pythium; species Pythium dissimile. Next base: position 9,596 of record JAADWZ010000167.1, on the reverse strand, counting down.
AGCCTGGCTTGGCGCTGGCTGAGTTTCCACACCAGTTGTCACAACGGAAGTAAAATGACTCTTTGCGTGCGTGACCTCAGTGATATCCTGACACAGGTTCCTAGGCGCTTCACCGTGGACCATCGCGAAGGCGAGTCCAGAGATGGCACGCTCTCTGCTTCAGGTTTTGTTCTGCATTCCGGGGACCCACTCGTCTGCTTTTCGCGTACTGGTTGTTGCCCAGGCGTAAGAAATCTGGATACCACCCATCTTATGGCTGGACTTTGGACGTCCAGATTCTCAATAATTCCAGAGTTCTGGACCTCCAGAGAGAGAGAGAGTGAGAGAGAGAGTCCGTCCCGTCCAGTCCAGTCTGGACGAGCGCGCACCATCATAGGAGCACCATCGTAGGAAGATAATACAATATGGTACATTCCTGTTTCTTTACAAGCTCGCCTGGCTATCCTCTCGGCGGCGCGAGGCGGCCGCTTCGTTGCGTTCTTCCAGCAGCTCCTTGTACTTGTCCGACAGCACCCACTCGCGGCGACGCACAAAGCCCCGCATCGGCCCAATGGCCTTCTTGCTGGACGGCCGCGGCTTCGCGTCCCGACCGGAATCCTCCTCTTCTCCGGACAGCGGCCGCTCCGGCGCCACCGACGGGAACGCCTTGAAGTCCACTTCGTACACCCAGCCTTCGTCGTCGCACCCGGGCACGTCCATGTTCAGCTCCAAGCCGGCCAGCGGGATGGACATGGCGCTGGTTCGTCCCGACCGATCGCTCCAGCGACTGCGATCTGTGGGCAGCAAGTACCCTGGATACGTGCTGCCATAACCGCAGAACGGCTGGTAGCGCTCGTTCTCGAAAATGACCGGATCGCTCGAGTTGAGAATGTGGTGGCGCACGGCCGGGTTCATCGCCTTCCGGCGTAGCGGCCCGGCGTCCGAGATCCCGTGGTCGTTGCCCGATGACAGGATCCAGTTGACCACGTACGCGGGCTGCTCGAACGCAAAGCCGCTGTACAGATGCGAGCGGCCCGGGGTCGTGAACCGCACGGGCGTGCGCTCCTGCTCGCGGCGTTCTCGGTAGTCGAGCATGTTGACCAGCTCCGGGCTCATGTACGACACCATCGGCGGTGCGTACTGTTTGATGGCGTCGCCCTCTTCCAGGTCCTTGCCGTCGTTCACGAGGTAGAGCTTTTCCTTGACCAAGTCGATGTACTCGGGGCGGAAGCGGCGGCGGTAGCCTTCGTAGAAGAATTCCTTTGAAAAGAGCGTGACGACCGCTAACAGCGGCCCGAGCCAAAACTGGATCCGCGCGAAGATCCACGGGAACGAGTAAGTGTCGTAGTCGGGCGACGTCCACGAGATCAGGTCGATGACGTACTGGAACAGGTACAGGGCGACCACCGAGATCACGATGCTGGCGTACTCGAACGCGTCCCACGAGTTGACCATGAGCGAGAACCGCGCCGTGACAACCACACACAAGATCGTCCACGCCACGCTCTGGAGCACCGTCAGGTCTACCGAGACGCCGTACCGCATGACGTTGTAGGCCGTGAGCAGCGAGAACAGGTAGACGCCGATCGAGTCGACAAACGCCAGGCCGATCCAGTTCCAAAACACCTTGTAGGTAAACATCTGGCGCTGGCGCACGGCCGGGTGGTACAGCGCCGGGAAGTCCAGGACGACTTTTTTGGGCAGGTCGCGGTCAAAGACGGCGTAGGCCATGATCGGCAGCGCCGTGAAGAAGAGGTTGTAGCCCTGCTGGATAAACGCCGAGTAGATCATCGTGCCCGAGTACGCCGACGGGGTCATGCAGTACCAGAACATGGACGCGCAGTACACAATGTTCTTGTAGAACGTGTACAGGACGAGCCCGGCGATGCGGTCATAATTCCAGCGGCCGTGGGTCAGCAGCAGCGTGCTCAGAAAGCGGAACTGGCCAAACGCATAGTCCGAGCTGTTCACGGCCTGCATGCCTTCTTGGCCGCTGATGCCGATGCCAATGTGGGCGCTCTGGATCATCGGCACGTCGTTGGCGCCGTCGCCGATCGACAACGTGTGCGAATTGCGAACGTTTAGCTTGACCAACTCGACCAGCTGTGCCTTCTGCTGCGGCGAGACGCGACACGCGACCACCACTTTGCACAGCAGCGCGACGCGCAACAGGTGCAAGTTGTACAGCGGATCGGCCAGCACCATGTTTAAGCTGCCGCCGTCGATGACTAGCGCGTGCTCGCCGTCGTTCGTCATTGCCGTCGCAAGATCAGATCCGTCGTCGTCGCGCGTTTGCTCAGGGCGCGTGCCTTCGTTGATCCAGTGGAAGATCTCGTCGAGCCGGCGCAGCACTGATCCTTTCGAGTGGTAGTTGGCGGAGTTGATCACATAGCGCTGCATGTCGTTGTTCAGCAGCCGACACGCAAAGCCAATGTTGATTGCCGTCTCTTCCATGTCCCCGGTCAAGACCCAGATGCAGATGCCAGCCTGCGCGAGCTTCTCCATGGTCTCTGGCACGCCATCCTGCAAACGGTCTTCAATCGCCGTCGCGCCGAGTAACTCCAGGTCGCGCTCCATCTCGTCTTGAAGCACGTCGATCGAGTTGGACTCGCCCTTGGCCTTGGCCTCCACCTCTTGCAAGTCCGAGCAGGCGGCGCGGTACCGCAAGTGGAACTCTTCCCACTCGCTCAGCTTCATCACCTTTGAGCAGATCACGAGCGTGCGCAGCCCATCTCGCGCAAACGCTTCCATGTGGTCCAGCGTCGTGTCGCTTCTCGCCACCGTCTCGGGATTGACCGTCAAGCGAGGAAACAGCACGCTGTCGGCGCCTTTGCAGAGCACGAGCACCTCTTCTTCGTCATCCTCGGTCATGCGCATCAGCTCTTCGTCGCTCCTGCGTTTCTGCACCACCACCGTCATGCGCTTTCGAGTCGAATCGAACTCAAACACCTCGAGGATCTCGTACTGCTCGAGCACGCCTTCGGGTGTCTTGATCGACACGCTGCCCGGCTCGCGGTGCGTAAACTCGAAGCCGAAATACTTGGCGCCCGACACCAGCGCCTGCTCGTCCGGCGACGACGCCGAGTACACGATCGGCGGCATCTCCATGTCGTCCGGCTGCGCGTCCAGCCGCTCGATCAGCACGCCGTGGCACAGCGCCAGGTGCGTGAAAAACTCGCGGATTTTGTGCGCCTGGAGCCCCCCGCCGGCCATGTCCTGCCACAGCCGCTTGTCCTTGAAGTTCACGTTGGGCGCCGGGCACATCATGTACTCGTCGTCACCGCCGCCGTCGTCGTCGCTGGCGTCGTCGCCCGTGGTGCCTTTGAAATCTTTACGCATCCGCGCAGCGAGGCCGATCGCCGTGGTGCCTTTGCCGTACGACGTGCCCATGATGCTGCACTTGCGGAACTCCATCTTGTTGCACGTGAGCGTGCCGGTCTTGTCCGAAAACACGTGGGAAATCTGGCCGAGCTGCTCGTTCAGCTGCATGTTCCGGGCGGCGAGCGGCACGTCGTTTTCCGGGTCGTACATGTCCAAATCGCGCTCCATGAAGAACGCCTGCAGCGCCTTGACCATGGTGATCGACACGTACAGCGTGATGGGCACCATGGACGCGAGCGTCGTGAAAAAGTACACAAACGTGCTCACGATGCTTCTCGAAAAGTCGATCTGGTTGAAGTCGGACGGAAGCTTTAAATCACCAATGTACTGCTTGTCGCCGATCGCGCCCGCCAGCGACATGAGCACGAGCAGCAGCACGACGATGATCACCTGCCGGTTGGTCATTTCGTCGATGGATGACACCTTGACAGGGAACTCGTCGCCAGAGCTCATCATGATCTTCGAGTCCACGCCCGTGTTGACCACGAGCCCGTACACGTAGGTCGTGTTGCGCAGCTTGCTGCCGCGAAGCAGCATGTTCTTCAACGAGATGGGGATCCCCACGCTGTTGTCGCCATCCGCCAGCTTGACGAGGCTCGGACGGCCCGTGATCGACTCGTTCTCTTCAATGTACAGCGTGCCCGAGTACCGGTTGATGTCACCGTTCGGCATTTCGCTCTCCAAAAAGCCCTGCAGCACATCCCCAGCGTCTTCCTCGTTTTCAAACATTTGCCGCGTGGCGCGCGGCGCCTCCCGCAGCTTCAAGTTGGTCTCGCCGTCCAGATTCTTTGTCTCCACATAGCACACGCCCGTGTTGCCGCCGCTGCGACTGCCCTCCGCCGGGACCACGGCCAGAATCAGCACGTCGGCGGGGATCGTCTCGTGGTTGGCGATCTTGACAAAGTCGCCGACTTGCATATCGCGCCACTGGACGCCGTCAAACTCGCGCAGCTCCCTATTGAACACGCGCGCCGACGCCGAGTTGGCCGTGTCGTCGGCAATGTGGCGTTTGTAGTCCTCATACCCGGCAAAGACAGCGTCGATGACGGTGACGATGCCAAGCGGGAGGAACTGCAGCGGCACGCCGTCGGTCGGCGAGATGTCCGGGATCATCTGGAAAATGCCAATCAGCAAAAAGTACAAATTGGCGGTCTTCTGGAACGTCAGGTAGAGAAACACGGGCACGAAGCTCCACCACGAGTACTGCGACGTCTTCACTTCGTTGGACGGGAAGTGCGGCTCCCCGGGCGCCGCCGGGTCGTCGTTCTCCGCCGCCGCCGCCGCCGACGTCGGGTCCGAAGGGGTGCCGCTGGGACGGGCACGGGTCAGGCGCTGCGGGTTGATCTTGACCACTTTGAGCTTGAGCTTGCCCGGCGCCACGTGCGACTCGACCGAGTACAAGCTGCTCGTGCGGCCTTTCAAGTGCTGGGTCGCGCTGTCTGCCGTCGTCTTGGGCTCACTCTGGATCGTCACGTGGCGGTCAAACGACCCCGGCCGCGCCGACGGAGTGGACGCGTCCACGTACTTGGTCGACACGTCGTCGAAATGGCTCCGCTGCCGCGCCAGCGCCAGCGCCGGCGGCGTCGACAACCCGGCAAACCCCGTCTCCATCGCGGCGTCGAGCTCGTCGTGCTCCCGCTCCCGCTCCCGCTCGGCCTGCTCGCGCTGCGCCTGCTCGCGCTGGGCGCGCACGCGCGCGCGCAGCGACGCCGCGTTCGCCGGGTCGATGTAGCGCGTGGTTGAGCGCGAGTTCTGGCGGAACCGCAGCGTGCGCGGCAGGTTCATGTTGCGGTAAAACCCGCGCCAGCTAGGCGTGCGCGGCAGCCCGCTGGCCGTGCGGCGCATGCCGGGCCCGGCGTCGCCGTCCGCGTTCGCGCTCTCGCGCAGCGCCGGCCGCGTGAGCACCGTCTCCGAGGGCGTCACGCCGTGCTCCTCGGCGGCTTCCTCGTCCAGCAGACGCTGCCGCAGGCGCGCGTTCAGCGGCGCGGTCGACGTGAACGTGCGGTATAGCTCCGAGTTGGGCCGCGGCTTCTGGAACGTTGGTTTGTGCGCGCCCTGCGAGCGCGGCAGCACCTCGACGGTCTGGTTGCGCGCAAAGTGGTCGCGCGACGAGCTCGAGAGCATGGACAGCGACAGCGTAGACGCGCCGCTTCCCGCCGCCGCGGTCGTGGAGCGCAGCGCGGCGGCGATCACCGAGTCGGTTTGGGTATTTTCGTTCTCCGCCGCCGCGTCCTCGTCCTCCTCGTCCTCTACCCGCACGTAGCCGTCCACCAGGCTGTCCAAATCCACATCGGGAGCGGGAACGTTCTCCTCTACCACCTCCTCCATCTCCTCTAGGTCGTCCTCCGAGCGCGGCGTGTCCGTGGCCTGCAGCATCACGCAGGACTCGGTGCTCACCAACCGGCGGAGGGTGGAGCCTTGGTCCATTCACGAGACAAAACGCGGATTGGTTCTATGCCGTTCTCGGGTCCCAGCGAAAAAATGTTTAGAGCCAGAAAGGAGTGATGGTCGACTAAGGGGAGGTCGCGCGAAGGTCGCGGGAACACCTGATTACTTCAACACTCATGAAAGCGTTCGGACGCAATCGGCCTCGACGATGCAACGACAAGCAATAATCATCAGTGCCGTAATTATATCAACCAACGGACAGGAAGTGTGTGGACACTGGACAGACAGCTCTGGACGCCGGGTCCAGAGTTTTTGTTCACCTTCATGGATAGAGTATGTCGCTGGAGGGGTGATGGTAGGCCCACGCCAACGTTGCACTTCTCCAGACGCATGCTGGAGAGGAGGAAGCCAGCCGTCGCATAGGAGAGTAGGCGAGAGGGGAGGGTTCGATTTTTTAGGCGGATAGAAACATCACACAAATTTGTCTCATTCGCAATGAGACAGCTCATTTCTTTGTTTTCCACCAATCGAATCCACTCAAAATAAATATCCACCAATAAAGTTCGATTTGTGGACAATTTGATCTGTGACATGGGACGAAATGTTGCCTTTCGGAACAGCAGTCATTAGTCAAAATGGTAAACATGTCAAGATCCCGCGCCAGCAAGACCCCCCCTTCGCTAGGATAGACATGGCTAGCCAGCACTGGCGCCGTTTGACTCTTCATCGCGACACCACGACCTGCTCCTTCCTGTCCCGCGTCAACAATTGTGCTCTGTTTGAAGATGGAGTCGACCTACTGGGTGCCACATCTTGGCTACAATTGTTTAGACCACACCACGCCACGCGCTTTGCCGTTTTACCATCACCATGTGCTGGATGCAACTTTTAGACCCGCAATCCACCTCTATTTTCAACAGTTTCTAGACCCTTATAAGGAGTCAAACGCCGTAGGAGTGTTGAATGTATTCTGCTGCAAATGCGGACAGTGGTTACTCTACAGCTCTAATTTACGTGGGTACAGCACAATAGACAGACGAAACTCGTCTCAAGCCTCTGTGGAGAGGAACTTCTGGAACGCGGCCGACTGCGCGAGCGCGGGCGTGCCGGCGACCGCGTTGAGGATCAACGCGAACTGCTGCTCGCGCTCCTTGATCAGCTCCTGGTTGTGCTTGCCGCGGAAGGCTGCGCCGACTCCGCCCTGCGGCAGCGCCGGCAGGCCCGACGTGTGGCCGAGCTCGGCGTAGAGCGCCTTGAAGTCGTTGTAGCGGCGCTTGGCCGCGAGTGAGCCCTCCACGGACTCGACCAGGTAGAACACGACGCCGGTCTCGGTGATCGTGACGCCCGTGATCTTGTACTTCGGTGCGGCGGCCGAGAGTGGCGTGGCCTCAATCTCGGGCTCGGGGGCGGCCACGCTCTGGCTGGCCGGGGCCGGCGCGGGCGCTGATTCGACGGCCGACTTGTTGGAGGTCGGAGCGATCGGCTCCGTAGCTGGTGTCGACTGCATGCATCCCATGGTTGACTGAAGATGGGGGTGAGAGGGGCTCTTGGTGGGTAGAGAGAAGGTTGGAGAATGAAAGAACCTGAAGTCACCAACGCAGAAAGATGAAGATGCGGGAGAGGAACCGTGATAAGTCGGTGAAAAATGGAGCCATGTGGCAGGATACACATAGCGATCCCTCCGGCGGCATCTGGGCGTGGACACGGATCTCCGCCACCAGCCAGTAGCACGTGGGGAGACTCCTGGTCTGTGTTAGTGCTCGGTGCTCTCTAACAGACGGAGAAGAGGAGGCATTACTGTAGCAAATCTCCATCCCGGCGGGTTTCACTGGTTCGCCAGTTGGATTGATGGACTGTGAGTATTATGCAGCCATTTGCGTTCTTCCAGCACTCCAGGCTCTCTCCCACGGCCCACGAAAATTTCACCGCCATCTGTGCGGGACCAAGGGTAGAGTGGTGGGAATTCACGGATGGTCGCAGCTTCTTTGCCTTACCGAGCGCGGCAATCTGTGATCTGCTTGGATTTGCTCTCCTCCATCGGTGTGAACCTACACTTTAAGGATGGGTTTATGGTCCTGCTTCATCTTTTGCTCTAAATCCATGTCAGCGAGAAATCATAATTTGAATGAAAATATTGAGAATTTGGAGTTAGGTGGATTCGAAAGAAGACGTAGTTTGCGTGTCCGTATCCATCTCCCGACGCACGGGCTTGGGGCCGATGAGAAGGAGGAAGGGGCGACACTGCAGTTACGAGTGGTGGAGGGAAATGCAGGACGCAAGCACTCAAATAAACTTCTCTATGGGCGACGAGCAGAGACAGAGTTGTGACCTGGATCACGGTGCTCACTGGCCAATGAACTTCTTGAAAACGTCGCTGCCGGCGATTGAGGGTTTGTCTGAGATGAACTGGAGGATGTCGTTGAATTTCTCCTGGCGTTCGTCGAGAAGCTTGCTGTTCGAGCGGCCGCGCAAGAAGCTACCGAAGCCCGAGCCAGGAAGCTCAGGCAAGTCCGCCGCGTCAGGCAACTTGGCGTCTTGGATTTTCTTGTACATGTCACTGAACTCGCTGTAGCGTCTCTGCAACGGAGCGGGCAACTTGTCGGCCTTGCCGTCGGTCTGCTGGATGAGGTAGACAATCTTACCATCGTCCGTGGTCTCCGTGCCTTGAACGCGGTACGTCAAAGGCACTGCCGCCGACGCCTCAAGCTCCGGCTCCGTCTTTGAGTCGTCCGTGTTCGAGGCCTCGCTGTCGTCGGCAGGGTTGGTCTCCTCCTTCACGACGTCAACTTCCTTGGTGGCTGCAACCTCCTCTTCGTTGCCGACAGTCTTTCCGTTGGAAACTGGCACTGGAGTAGCCACAGCGGCCTCAAGCGCCTCAGTGACGACTGCTTCAACGACCTCTTTTTCAGCAGCCTCGCTGATTACCTTCTCGGAGGTTCCGTTTGCAGGAGCTTCAATCGAGGCCAAACCCGGAGCTTCCGTGGCGACAACAGGCGCTTCGGCGACATTAGGGGCAGTCTCGGGAATGACGACCGCTTCCACAGCAACTGAAGCCTTCTCCGCCACTTGGGTTGACTCCACTGGTGCAGAAGTAGCAGCGTCCACTGGAACAGCTTCCGAGATTGGAGCTTCAACAGCAGGAGTCTCCTCAACGACTGGGGCTGACGGAGCTTCAACGGTAGGCTCCACCAAAGCAGCCACAGCACTTGTCGGAGCAGCAACGACAGGAGCTGGAGACTCCGCTACTTCTTCAGCCACGGTGACTGGCTCCACTGAGGCGACTGAGACTGAGGCTTCTGGCTTGGCTTCTTCAACGGGAGCAGACTTGGAGATCTCGGCTTCCGCGGCAGGTGCAACCTCCGCGACCGATGCCGGGGCGGGCTCAGCAGCTTCAACGGGCGCCGCAGCTGGCTCGACGACCTCGACCGAGGAAGATACTGGAGCAGCTACCACCTCAGCAGCGAGGACCGCCACTGGAGCAGCCTCCTCCACTGGCGTTGGTGTTGTTGAGGCAGTGGTATCTTCAACTGAAGCTGGCGTGGACGCGGGGGCTGCTTCAACTGGAGCTGGAGTGGACACGGGAGCCGCTTCAACTGCCGCTGAAGTGGTAACAGGAGTCACTTCAACTGGAGCTGGCGTCGACACTGGAGCAACCTCAACTGGCGCTGGCGTCGACACTGGAGCAGTCTCAATTGGAGCTGGCGTCGACACTGGAGCAACCTCGACTAGTGCTGGGGCAGCGGAGACAGCGGCCTCTTCCACAGGTGCAGGGGTGGTGACAGGTGGCACTTCAACTGGAGCTGACGTGGAGACAGGTGCCACTTCAACTGGAGCTGACGTGGAGACAG